>JASANE010022160.1:0-34512 GCA_030248225.1 Trileptium ribeirensis | reverse complement strand
TTGATGAATTTAAAATGGGCCAAAAACCCACATTTTGACCACTGACGCCGGAACCAGACCCCAAATCAATCAACGCTTGCATCATAAAAATTGGTTAAGTCGTTCCCGAGTTACGGCCGATCACACAGAAGCACAGACGTAAATTTATAAACTTTGACCCCTGCAACACACAGTCTCCACTACGTTACACTATATTCTGATAAGATATCTGAAGACTGTCTAATGTTATTTCTAATCTTAATCCAATTGGATTTCGTATACCAGTTTAGTGCCAAATTTATAGTTCAAAATAAAGTTGTGTATCAAATAAATTATTATTATTGTTATTATTATAATTATTATAAATATATATCAAATTTAAGTTGTTTCCGGCGAGAGCGTATCGCTTACTCCAGGGATGATGTTTAATTTTTTTTCATTTTAACCAAAACTTATGTAATTACTTCTAGGAAAATTATTAAAATCCAACAGCCAATTAACATATCTAGTTGAAACCAAACCTCTCAAATTGCCATGCTTTAGGTACATAGACATTAGTTAATTTGAACTTTTATATATGTGGCACGGTACCGAGAAATTAGGTTGTTTACTAATTTTTTCTGCCACATGTTGAATTTACTTTGTGGTTCAAAAGAGAAGATGACATGATACCCAGCACGGCTTTATCATTTGTCAGTTACGAACCAAAATCAGCAATCAGAAATGCTTCCTGTGCAACACCGCCAACGTTTTTAGCATTATAACTGTAATGATTTTTATTGTAATCGGTCAAGTACATCTAGCATCTAGCATCATCACATCATCATCATACATCATCATACATCATATCTAGCATCAACAGAAGTTGTTACCAACCCTATTGCTGAAGCAGAAATTTTCATTTAAGCTTAAAATTTGAATAAAAAATACAAATCAAGTTGAGTACGCTACATGTTAGGTCGTGGTGAGCGTCTGCCTTTTGGTGACGGCTTCACATTTCACCGCTATGCAAAAACATTGGTATGACAGATATTTGCCATATTACTTTGCCAAATTATAATGTATTGTTTTTAGTTTTTTAACTCACAAACAGTAAATTGCAATAATTATACATATAGTATTTTGAACATATAAGTGGTCGTGGTGCTTGCAGTTGCAGTATTTTATAATAGTTAAACTATAACGTTTTATTATAACAACTCCAAAATGTTTTATTATTGTTAATATAATGTGACGAAAACTTTTCGGCGTTTAGTAATTTTTTTGGGTAAAAGTATATTTGGCGCGACACTGGAGTAATTTAACAACAACAGCTTCAGAAGTACTTCAAGTGTACTATGTAATAATAATAATTGTCGTGTGCCGCATAACTCTGAACTTACTATCTGTGAAAATATATACAACTAATAATAAAAACGAAATATGTATCTTTCTCTCTCTACCGAGAGTCTGCGAACTGCCCAACATATAGATATTAATACAGTAGTTGTTGCAGAAACTACAGCAACTTTGCATTGCTGCAATACTATACATTCCATTGTCATAAATTAATATAGACCATTTACCGAAGGCATTCACAATAAAATACAAATAAACATGATTATACAAAACTGTACAATGCATAATAAAAATCACACAGTTTCTAAAATTACATGTTTGTATATGTATATATCATGCGTAATACGTTAATAAACTTACATGTATTTATATATATTTCAATATGTTTATGCAAAAATTATGTATAATAAATTAACGAACGTACATATAGTGCACGTATAATACTTTTACGTTCATTTATGTTTTTATACACTTGTTTGTATATTTTGTTATAATATATACACATACACATGTATATGTACATGTATGCGCATTATCGTATCATACATAAGTACATTCGAACACATATATGTTCAAGCACACTGTGTGTACATACATTTAGAGTAATATGCGTACTAAATCATGTGTTATGCACATACAAATTCACACAAAGTTGCGTGTGTTTGCAGTATGTTTGTTTCTGCAAGTAGACAGAAGTCAAATGCATATATCGTGGCGTGAGCAGCCAACAACAACTAGTAATTAACAACTAAATAAAACCAGTTATTTAACTACGTTTACAGCAGCAACAAAAACAGCAACAATAAATATTTACAAACTTTACTATGCAATGTTACAGTTCGTACACTAAAGTACTAGTAAGGTAAACGACACACATTGTTTTAAGAACTACTGTTTGTATCTAAAACTGTTTTCATGTTGTATGACACCTTACCATTGGATAATCTAAATGGCGACTGACTGACACTCACTTCAACAACAATAGGGTAAAAATGCACCGTTGATTATTAGTTGTGATTGTTTTTCGAAAACGTTTGGAGACCTCAACAGAATGCCTTGCGTTACGTAAAAGTGCTCATGAAGTTGCTTACCCATTTTACTACATCAATTCATATAAGGTGATAGTATGCTAAAAGATATTGTGTTTAAAACTATGCTTATATTGCATAACTGCCACTGGCTAGTTAAGAAGACTGTCCTCTTAAAAATAACTATTGCATGGCATGTGTACTGTGCCATAAATTATTTGCGTTGTCTGGTTTGCATACACATTTCAAATGGAAGGGTTCATACATTTATAATGTATAAATATCAAGACAGTATTGCAGTAATTTGTTGAAGTGGTTTTCTCTTTCGTATGAATTTTCAAATTTATATGAATCATTACAAATATTTGCATTAAATACATTTCCATTGTATTAATTGAAGTGCATACTGTAAGAAACCAAATATATACAGCAAATCAATTTGAATATATATGTTTGTACAAAAATATAAATATATCTATATTAATATATATTTATATGCATAATTAGACATAAGAACATAAAATTAATTTAAAATATGAATATTTAAACTTAATATTAATACATTTATGTAAAAATATTTATTAATATAATGATAACTTATTTATATAACAACAGTATTTATCAATATTTAATATTAATTTTAAATGTGAATATTAGTATTCAATATTAATTCAAAATTAGTCAATAAAAAATAAATTATTTATATATAACTATATATATTAATTTTAAATTAATATTAAATACTAATAGTTACATTTGAAATTAATATTAAATATTAATGAATACTATTGTCATATAAATAAATTATCACTATAATAAATATTAATATATAAATATTATAATTGGTAATATATATTTATATAGTAATAACTATTAATATAATGACTATTTATATAACAATAGTATTTTTATTAATATTTTATATTAATTTAAAATTAATATATATGTATATATCATACATGCCGACGTGAGATCTCAGGGGGTAGCCGGGGTCGGCAGTAGGTCGGCTCAGAGGAGTACAAGACCTCGGGGAGAGGATGGGGGAACATCTGTTACACAGAGTTAACAACCTTGCCTCGCACGTTGCATTCTCATTTTTGAAAATTTCACCCCAAGTATTACCAATTTCCTCTATTTTTGCAAAAATTTTCGCGCGCCTTCAACACGTCGGGTACGGTAGGATGGTACCCTCATGGGGGAAGACCAGGCCTAGTGGGGGAGGTCCAAGGCCTCCGGGCGTAGCCAACCTGCGTCCCTGCTTCGGCATGCATGATAGAAAATGAGTAAATATTTGTACAAATGAAATACATTTAATATATGAATTTTTTAAAGACGTATATGAAATACAATACGCCTAAATTATGAGTACACAACATTTTTATGTAATTGGAATTTTTGTCAATTTTTAATTTTATAATATTCTTGATTTACAAATCGCCTAAAATCAAGTGCTACAAAACATACATTTATTATCTGAAATTTCACACAATTATGTGCAGATTATCATACATTTTTGAAGGCGTTTCCATACAAATGCCTAATTTATGATACAAAAACTGTGTGTAAATTCCTAAAGAGTTATGTATAGTGAATCATATATTTCTCATTTACGTATAGTCCTACAAGTAATAGTTGTAGCATAGGCAGCAGTGCGTTCAAAGATTTGTACGCACGGTTTGTGACGAGTTCAAACGAGGGCGATAGCACGACGTTGAACGAATTACCGTGCGTACAAATCTTTGAACGCACTGTTACCTATGCTGCGACTAACTTGTTATATAGCTAACCGCGCATTCAGACATTTGTATGCACGGCTTTCACTAAATTGACTATATTACAAAGAATATGTAAATAGTCATACATATTATGTGCTGCACTCTGGACGATTTATGTAACATACAAACAGTTATTGTTGTTAACCTACAGTATTTTTGAAAATAGCTATTAATATTGAATATTTAAATTTTATTGGATTAACTTTGAGAAGACAACGCTTACTTTCGCATTAAATGTAAACAGGCGAATTCCTATGGTGCAGGGTATTTATATATATTATGTGTAATGCTGTGTCCATATTTTTGTACAACAGGAGTGTTCAAGAAATCCACTTGTGTAAAATGTTTTACACAATCGAAAGATATACACAATTTCTGTTATCAGCTTAATGTTAATGGGCAAGGCTGTGCCTCAAAATATCACCACCAATTATTCAAGCCACAATGCTAGACGCTTAGCCTCAGTTCCCCAGGATCTCTTAAAAGGATACCCATAAAAGTCTCACTAATTTGATACAGGAGCTCACAACATATCAGAGAGATGACTCGTCGTATTGGTTGATTCATAATATTTGTTAGCCTTACTCTGAGCACAAATATGGCACAAATTTTATTTTCAAATACGTAAGTCCAAATATTACCAAATATTTGGTATTATCCTAAAAGATAGTAATTTTATTAAATTTACTGTTAAAAAATCTGAAATAACTGAAAAAATCGTTGTAAACTGTCTAATTGTGAGTTTCCTACCCGCTACCGAGCCAGCCAACCTTTGATTCCAGTGATTTGGAGTAGTATTTAAGGGACTTCCGTGTTTAAGTTAACTCTTTACGTCTTGAACAATTTTCGAAAATCGATGAATAAATATATTCTTCAGCGAGGTAACGTACCCGGAACATCTGAGTGAAAGTTAATGTTCTCCAGCCATTGAGCTAACTGAGCGCTATCGATAGAATCGTTAAGAATCCACCCAATCCCAGCGAACAATAAAACGCGTACATCGTGCAGTACACGATGAGTCTACTTATTGCAACGCCATCAATTGGTTGTAGCCGAAAAACTGGAAGCGTTAAAGGGTTAAATGTTTGATATACTAAATTTTGATTAAGGTTATCGCACAAGTTATGGTTATAGTCAATATACTACAATGTCACTAAGAATTTGTTAAGCGCATTATAGCTGTTGCAAGAAGTGACAAATTCTAAATACATTGTCTTCGGTCTTCCGTTTTTTGCATCGTAACTCGTTAACCGGTTGGAATATCAAGCTAATTTAGGTGATATTGGATTAGATATCGACCCGATCTGAATGGTATTTGAGTGTAGAAGCGTCAATTTCAGCAAAATCTCTAGCTTCAATCAATGTTTCGAAACGTCCCGATATAGGTTCAGAATCCCTAAGCTTCACGGGCCTGAAAAATACCCTGAACACGAGCATTGTGGCGGTGTACAAGCGTCTAATTATAGCGAGTACTCACGGGCACAAAATTTTGACAATGTTCCTAAGCGAGAAACCTTTCACTTACGGCAACTGGTTGGACAACAAGAATGCGGATGAGCAAAACGGTAAACTTCCTGCGTCATGCAGCCTGGGCGACACATGACACTGCCATTCAATTAACTATTATGAAGCAAAATGCCGAAGAATAATTTAAAGTCAATAATGAGTGTGTCAGACACGCCGATATAGGTTCACAATTCGTGGGCTTTGCGGGCCTGAAAAATTCCCTGAGCACGAGCATTGTGGCGATGGACAAGCGTCTAATTTTTGTATAAGTAAACTTAAGCTGCGTCGCCTTCCATACTCTTTTAAAATTAGCTATTGGCAATTGCTTGTTCAGTGTACACGAAATGCATGAAATTATACGAGAACGAAAAATGGGACTTTTGGGTAATGCTTCCAAAATGTAAATTAACAGGAAATAGACTGCTTGCTGATTGCTTCTGAAGTGTTACCGAACACTTTACTTCTCCACTAAAAGTTAAAGTAGTGAATTTTAGATTTGTTATCGAACTTAAACACAACATTTTTGTCACAGCCGTCAGGCTGTGACATTGATTTCATCTTTTGTCAGAGTGTGCATTACAGCTTTGGTTGCACTGCACTGCACGTATCTGTTATAGTCAAAGCTTTTCAGATCCGACCGCTGGAGTCTGCATGCCAGGCAAAAATGGCATGCAGCAAACGTCTCGGATTTGTTGACTACAATTGAGATGAAAACATTTAGGAATTCCGAGAATTGATGACATCGAAAATTATATTATCAACTTTACCAGCTCTGAATTCATTCTTGCTATTTCATAGACAGCATATTCGCAAACGCTGAAGTCAAATAATTTGACATGTTTCAAAAACCAAATATTATGCTGAACCGTCGTAAACTTTATATTTAAATAACTATATGTAGTCCAGGCGCATAAATTGTATTGTTAATAGTAATATAACTGCTGTGACATTCTTCTTTTAAGAAGAAAACTTTTTTGTGTTCAAACAAAAGTTCTTGACACATAGTATGTGTTTCCGACAGGGTAGCTTGTTCCATTTTATAATCTTGTGCGTGAACCTAATAATCTACTGTTGTAATTATATTCAAAACGCTCGCTAACGCCGTTTGTACAATAACTAAATTGATAATTTACGGAATAGCTGCTTTGACTGAACCATGATACTGGTTTATAAGAAATGTCCGTTCAAGTATGATGTTCGCGAACGTCTTCAGTTTAATATATATGCTGAAAAAACAGTATAAATTAAAACAATGAACGTACGAATATCATGTTTGCGAACGTCTTGGGTTTGATATATTTTGTTTATCGTTAAATATATATCGTTTGTTTTCTTATATCGTGTTCGCTACCCCGTTATACCACCACATCAATGTTCGCGGACAGGTTATTATGTGTAAAGGCAAACGCACTCATTTATCGAGCAAAAAATTTGCGATGTTCGCGAACACCTGTAACTAGGAAGTGTTAATATTAAAGTGTTGACTTGCAATTTTCACCGAAATACTCTTGCACGTCGATGGTCGAACGATGTCATGTTCGCGAGCAAGACATACAGATCTAAAGATATACTGTACTCGGCTCCAGGATTTCCAGTCAAAATTTGATTAAGATTTTCCATATTATTATTTTAACATATTTTAGTTATGGGCACACGTTTGTGAACAATAAACGCATTGTTAGTATCCCTTTTAGTATTATCGTAGTATTAGGACATATATGTGTTCGCGAACACCTTCATCTCAACAGTACTTTATGTTCGCGAACAATTTTTTGGATAAAAAGCTCGATCTGTTCGCACACAAAATTTATAGAATTGTATACATAATAGAACTAAAATTCCCTTAGCACGAGCATTGTGGCGGGCGACAAGCGTCTGATTTTTGGAGGTGCCCACGGGCTCAAAAAATTTTTGCACGCGCACACCTCTAGATTAAGGTGTAGTTGCTGTGCTAGTACAAACATTCCAATAATACTTTGATTCAAACTACGATATAATATTGCTAATATGCGCAAAAATTGTAAAAAAAATTTAACAAACATATATATTTTCATGTTTTTGCATACACTTGTTTGATGTGTAGTGGGTTGTGAATGCCGAAGGATAGTTTGAAGTCAATAATTATAGTGTTTCCAAACGCCCTGATATAGATCCACCATTGCTGGACTTCGCGGGCCAGAAAATTCTTCGTGATGCGGGTGCGAGCATTGTGGCTTTAGACAAGCGTCTAATTTTCGAGGGTACCCGCGGGCTCAACAAATATTGCAAGCGCACAGCTCTGGATCAGGGTGTAGTTGCAGTGCGAGTACATATATTCCAATAATACTTTTGTTCAAACTACGGTATAAATTTGGTAATATGCGAAAAAATTGAAAAAAATTAGCAGACATACTTGTTTTCATCTTTTTTGCGTACACATGTTTGATGTATAGTGGGTTGCGAATGCCGAAGAATAGTTTAAAGTCAATAATGGCTGTTTCGAAACACCCCGATATAGGTCCACAATTTCTATGCTTCGCGGGCCTGAAAAACTCTTTGTGCCGCGAGAACGAGCATTGTGCCGGTGGACAGGCGTCTAATTTTCGCGGAAACTCACGGGCTCAAAAAATTTTGCATGCGCGCACCTCTGAATCAGGTTGTAGTTGCTGAGCGAGTACATATATTCCAATAATACTTTTGTTCAAACTACGATATAATTTTGGTAAGTATGCGCAAAAATTGTAAAAAAAATTTAGCAGACATACCATTTTCATGTTTTTTGTATACACATGTATGATATATATGCGCGTATATATGCAAAAACAGGCCCAACAAGAAAGAGGGCTGGGGTCGATCCCCCCATTTTTTGACAAAAAAGAGCCCTGTGAACACGACCTCCCCAATTATACCGTTATTATAACTGCTCATGTTATATATGTATGTAATGTACATCTTCTCTACTAAACATTAATATATATGTAACTATAAACACAAGTACATGCACATATACCTATTTACAGAAGAGGTATATGTATATTTTTATGCGACATTTGTAAACATATTTCTGTTTATGTTTAACGGATCGAATATGCATTTATTTTGTATAAAGATCCAGTCCCTTGTTTTTCATTATTGATGGTATATTTAGTTATAATTAGTGAAGATACATTTTTCGTTTTTAGTTTAAATAATTTATCATTCAAAAATTTTCGCTCAAGTTTTTTTCACCTAACGTCGTCACTTTAAACGATATACACATTAAATATCCGCTTGAAGCGTCTTGACAGCAGCAGTTAGCACAATTATATTTAGTTTCTACCTTTTTGTCATATCATTAAAGCTGTGACATGGTTTTTCACGTTTGTTTGACTGAGCACAATAAATCTCTGTGAATATACAGGCGTCCCTACTGGAGGACAATAAGTACCTAGTCTAGTATGTCTATAACTCAGTTTAAATGGTAAAAATTTGATTCAACTTGTAATCGTTTGATTGAACTGTTCATTTGACCCTCATAATGCGTGGCTGCCCCACCACCCCTAGCTAAAGTGTTATGGCGACGCTCTTCCTTTAAAAGTCCATTGGGTTCTATTCATATGCCTCAATGTACTTAATAGTTTACACAATTGCATTATATAGTATCACGCTCTGTAATTTCTCAAATTTTAGCCTAGTGGAGCGTCAAGATATAGCCATTTAAGATTGGCTACTTACCCGCGATAAAACAGTAGATAGCTATGTGCTATGCTTAAAAACTGTGGCATGGGAGTACTCCTGCGTTGTGAAGGATGACTCAAGAGATGGATCCCACAATAGAAAGTTGCAAACATTTTATTTCCAGTTCTAAACTAAGAGCACCAACTGTAAAGGGAACAGCACAGCTACCCAGTACCCCTCATTGTAACGCTCATGTACAAGTCCACCGGATATGTATTCGACCTGTGTTCTTTCACAGCACAAAGTACTGATGAAATTTTAAAGTAATTTTGCCGCAGCGGCGGATTAAACCAGGATTATTTTGTTGCGAATATCATACACCATACACTGGCTAATACGCAATCCATGAGCTGTTGCTAAGCTCCTCACGGAACCTTGAAAAGCGATAGCATATCACACGTATAAACTCACGCGGCGCGACAAACTCGGCTTATGTACATAGCTTGGGTGTACGTCTGTTGGGTATATCGCTTTACGTTGCTACAAATGTGTCATTCTAAGAATGAAAGGGTTAAATTTGTATCTGCAAACTGTTAGCAATTCTTCACGTCAATGCAAGTTGTTACTTCAGCTATTTATTGCATACTTGTGTAAGCAAACCGTATCACGTTAGCATTGATTGCAACCGTATATTGTCCTAAAGTTGGAGCTAAAATATTTGCAAAATTATGAGAATAATTGATGGTATAAAATAAAAAATAATAATATGATGATCATGATTTCTTTCAGAACGCAGTAAATACCGAATGCTATAAAACGGTATGCTACATTTCCTTTGAGTTAACAAGCACTGATAATTTAACGCTTCGTGCATAAGATCTATACAGTTTTGTATACATTGTGTCGCGTTGTGCTTACCAAGTTTGTTATGGATCGTGCTTTGGCACGTGCGTTGTCATTCGTTCGCTTTCAAAGGTTTCTTTAGGTAACCGAACAACAAGCGTACGGGCCTCGGAGCCAAACGATCCAGGTTTCGTCCGCCGCCGGCAGTAAAGGTGTGTTGACGACTGTGCTAAATATATATTGGTTTAAAAATCAAATGGTTAAGTAGAACCCTCAATATTTATTTACTTTTCGACAGCCAAGTGTACCGTTATCATGGGTCCGTTTATTCATACATGCACGAGGTCCGAATTCCCGGGGAGGACAACCAGTGGTTAGGACAACCCCCACGGGGACACCAGTCGGTCGACGGGAGGGGTGCTAGGCGAGGGAGATAAATTTTCTAAAATTTTCAGGACTCAAAATTTTTCTAATTTTTGGCAATTCTTAAGTATCCTCAATTTTTCCAATTTTCCCTAAAATTTTGCGCGACCCATAGCGCGCAAAGTGGGGTGGGGCGTCCGGAGCTTCAACGAGAGTCGGGCTACTTATCGGGAGGCTTGACGGTTTGCCCAAGGATGGTCAGGGTGCATAATGCCCAAACCGAACAAACATGTATGCTTTTATGAAATGTTCTATATACAATTTATAACCTTTAAAACTTAAGGCGTAACAAGCTGAATTCATGTTAGTCGGTTTGTCTTAGAACTAAATGTTATTGCGACTTATCAGAGATTGGAAATTGGACTTGTCCGACTTTTGCGGGCTTTTCCTCGTCTTGCATTGAACTTACTTGTTTGCCTTTAGAAGTTTTTCGAAAATCTAACTTTGTCCTATATGTAATTTTTACGCGTAATCTGCGGCTAGATTTTACAAACATTTTCAATTTGCATTTAGGTTGATCTGTTTTTCAATTTTACATGTCAGCTGTTGGGCTGTGATGCTTGAGAATGATGTTACAAAATTAAGCTAAGCATTGCAAAGATGCATAGTCAAACTTAAATTAATTGAAATTGCGAACAGATGTCAACAGTTGGGAACATCATTTTCTACTGCGGTTCTATATATGAAAATATTGTAGAATTTTTCTAATGTGGCGCTCTGGCTAAATAGGCTAAGATAATTATTTACGTATATTTTGAATGTGACTCTACAAAGAGATAAACATGTACCCTTTCCTTTGCAACTTAAATTTATCGATTGCTTGCGTTTCTAGAATTATTTTGCCATGGTATTACAATATACGAGGGAATAAAACTGGCCGCGGTATTCTGAATATAAATTTAGGATTATTGTAGTGTAGTGTATAATTGGTGTCATATATTAAACACAATTCTTCGGTGTGTTGACGCAGCCTATTGTGTAATGAACATATGGTACATAATTGAAGTTCTTTTACAGATATGGCAATTGCATAGGCAGATTCAAGACTTGAGGTTTACGACATTGCTTGAAATTAAAATACGGACTATTAAATACAAGCCACTAAAAAGATATGAATACTACAATAAGAGTAAAAATTTTACGTTAATATATATAATATTTTAGTGCACATATTTAGCATTACTCATCAATCGTCCAAATAATATTTCTATATGGTATTTTGATTATTCAAAAGTGAAGTTATGAAAAAATAAATATACAAAATTCGTGAAATTGAGCAAAAATATAGGCGAAGAAATGTAACACCTTAAGAGTGCGAATTTGTGTTTTTATTGTCAGGCTGTAGAGTATATACAGGATTCAACAGCGGTTTTTAGGCTATTGTGGCATCTGGATTTTGTAATGAACTGTTGCAATAAATGTTATTTATAACCTTGTTACAATTCGCTTATAATTGTTATTTTACACACAAGTTGTTTGTAAAGCGGTACAATGGAGTCAATTACAGGGGATGGAAAGTGTTAATCGTAGTCCTGGAGCACTTGTATGCACCTGTATTGCACGGTCACGTAGGAAGCGATAGAAGAACATGCCTACCAAGAAGGTCTTAAAGTATGGTCATTAAAAATTGGCAGGCTTCATGGCCGCAAACACGGTTGGGAAAACGGGGCACCTTCCCGAAAATATGCCTGGATAAGGCCTTGTAAGGTAGCTCGCCCAGAAATTTGGCAAGCTGGTCAATGATATATGTACGTTAGAAATATCTCTGGCGTTTCCTTAAAAATTTGCGATGTTGATCTATTATGCATATTTGTTTATGGAGTATATGTCTGAAAGACAGATAAGGACGTTGATCACCCAAACATCTAGCAAATTGGTCATGCATGTATATATATTAACTCATAGTAACCAGCGTGCATACAGCCGCACAGCAGTTGTAACACGTACTATGTCCTGTCCCCCCAGATATTTTCTACGCCCTGGGCACACTATATGATGGTCCAGCTACCCGAGTGGCAGAAGATCTAGAAGAGTAAGGGAAATGGCTCAATTATTAAAATGTCTCCAACCTTTCAGGAACTATGGGGATTACATCAGTTAGCTTGACTCAAATTATGGGTTTGACAGCGTATCCACAAGTCGAAATACTGGACACCCCCCTCATTTTAGCTGATTTTACCGAGAGTGTTTCTAATAATTTTTGACATGTTGTGCACGTTATATAATACTGTAATTAGGACTCGCTTTGAGCTAAAAAGGAAGGCACACACAGGCATATATGATTATTATATTAATCAAATTAGTGTAAGCATTAAAACATAAGAAATGTAGACACACTACCCAATGCGTTTTTGAAATAAAGGTGTTCAGATACTTGAAACTAGCATATTTATTCTAACGACTTCGGCAATATACCTTCTTCATTATTGCTGATCAGCATGTACAAGTCAACCTTGAAAACTTAATAATACATGTGCTGACATTTAGCGTACAGCTGACAGAGAAATGGCAGTTGTTATGCTTTAAGACTAATAAAACCAAACACAACAAGCTACCCTGTCGGAAACACATACTATGTGTCAGGAACTTTCGTTTCAAAACGAAAAAGTTTTATTCTTAAAAGAAGAATGTCACAGCAGTCATATTGCTATTAACAATAGAATTTATGCGCCTGGACTACATATAGTTATTTAAATATAAACTTTACGACGGTTCAACATAATATATGGTTTTTGAAACATGTCAAATTATTTGTTTGCGAATATGCTGTCTATGAAATAGCAAGAGTGAATTCAGACCTGGTAAAGTTGATAATATAATTTTCGATGTCATCAATTCTCGGAATTCCTAATTGTTTTCATCTCAATTGTAGTCAACAGATCCGAGACGTTTGCTGCATGCCATTTTTGCCTGGCATGCAGACTCCAGCGAGCGGGTCTGAAAAGGCTTTTATGACTATAAGAAATACGTGCAGTGCAGTGCAATTAAAGCTGCAATGCACACTCTGACAGAAGGTGAAATCAATGTCACAGCCTGACGGCTGTGACAAAAATTTAATTTATTGCTATCAAAACGAAGCTTAATCAAACAGATGCACATATAAAGAATTTACAAGTATATATTTACTTAGCAGGGGTGCGTTACCCTGATCAATGTGGGTGGGTCGCTACCTCAAAATTGGGGAGCGCGCTTACGGATGCCTTTTTTTTGAAAAGCCCCCTCCGAGTCTTGCATCCCTGTCACTGAGAAGCGACTTCATCACTGGTTTTGATTGTTGGTACACAATACGTGCTGAAAGTCCGAGGTCAAAGGGTCATTCGGTTAGCGGGGGGGGGCAAGCGGTGCCTTCGGCGTTGAAAGTGGGCAAGTTGGGGACGGCGCCCCATAGACGTATTGGAGGGATCGGGCGACCTGCCAGGGGTGAAATCGCGCCGAGGGGAAGAATTGATGTCGCCTCTGGAAATCCCTAACACGTCTACGAGCATCTATGTTTGTGCGCTGTTCGCTCTGTATGTAAAACTATTTCTATATAGAGGTCGTTAATTTCATTCATAATAGGTAGGCATTCGGCAGAATCGACATATAGTTTCAAAACATGTCATGAGACAATATAATTTACAACTATCCATCTAATATATTTGTCACATATTTACGCATGCAAATGTCTTAAAAGTAGGCCGTTTGTCTTTATTGCAGAAACAAAAGTTGTAATAGTCCAAAACCACTGCTGTTCTAAAAACTGACGATTTAAGATCTCTGAGCATCGTTATATATCGTTATAAAATATGTATTTATTTATTTATATATATATTATATATTATATAAACATTATATATAATTACATAATATATAATGTATATATTTTATTATACATAAAATATAAATAAATATTTGTTTATATATTTTATAACTATTCTGACATATAACTCAAACGCCTCTAGTAGCAGCAACGAATTGGAATGTCATCACAGTAAAGTAAAATAATTATTGAAATTTTCGTTTTGGCAATTGGCATGATACTTTTCAATAAAATAGCTAATTTTGTGTGTTGTTTCTTGTTTAGATTTACAGGTTTTCGTTGCATGAATTTTCATAATTTTTCTTTGCTGTGGCCCTAAAGTTCTCAAGGCGTTTGTCAAATTTTTTTATTATGAATGGTTCAGCTCTTTACAGTCGGAAATGTTTTAAGGTATATCAAAAGGCTTGTGTTAATGTAATTTTCATTGTAATGCAATGGCTACGATATAATGTAATGTCAGAAAATTTGCGAATAATTCTGCCAAATGTTCTTGAATGGAATTCGATGTTATCACAAATGCATACAAATTCTGTTACATTATATATATATATATACATATATTTGTATTAACATATATATATTTATATAACAAATATATATATATTTGTTCCTAATGGTGTGGCAAAGGGCATGAAACATTTTGATTTTGTTCATTAATTCTCTCCAGCAAATGAATTTTGCTACATATGGAATACTTGATTGAGTAGAAGGATTTTCAGGTTATAGACGCTGTCAAACTTATATATATCTTTAATTAAAATTGGAATTTTGACGCATTTACTGTGTTGCAGCAGCGTTGATTGGCGTATCAACAATGTTTATATGCCGTTTAAAGGTAGATGCACTGCTCAAACATAAGCTTATTCAGGACACACACAATCACGATAAGATAACAGCAAAATTTTGACTCATTTACTGTGTTGCAGGAGCGTTGATTGGCGTATCAACAATGTTTATATACTGCTTAAAGGTACATGCACTGCTCAAACGTAAGCTTATTCAGGACACACACAATCACGATAAGATAACAGCAAAATTTTGACTCATTTACTGTGTTGCAGCGGCGTTGATTGGCGTATCAACAATGTTTATATACTGCTTAAAGGTACATGCACTGGTCAAACGTAAGCTTATTCAGCACACACAATCACGATAAGATAACAGCAAAATTTTGACTCATTTACTGTGTTGCAGCAGCGTTGATTGGCGTATCAATAATGTTTATATACAGTTTAAAGGCACATGCACTGCTCAAACGTAAGCTTATTCAGGACACACACAATCACGATAAGATAGCAGCAAAATTTTGACTCATTTACTGTGTTGCAGCAGCGTTGATTGGCGTATCAACAATGTTTATATACTGCTTAAAGGTACATGCACTGCTCAAACGTAAGCTTATTCAGGACACACACAATCACGATAAGATAACAGCAAAATTTTGACTCATTTACTGTGTTGCAGCAGCGTTGATTGGCGTATCAACAATGTTTATATACTGCTTAAAGGTACATGCACTGCTCAAACGTAAGCTTATTCAGGACACACACAATCACGATACGATAACAGCAAAATATAGGTAGATTTTAGTGTCTTAGGAATTTTGACTTGCAGAAGCGTTGATTCGCGTAATATCAACAATGTTTATATACCGTGCACACTGCTCAATCGTAAGCTCAATCAGGGCACACACTATCACGATACGATAACAGCAAAATATAGGTAGATTTTAGTGTCTTAGGAATTTTGACTTGCAGAAGCGTTGAATCGCGTAATATCAACAATGTTTATATACCGTGCACACTGCTCAATCGTAAGCTCAATCAGGGCACACACTATCACGATACGATAACAGCAAAATATAGGTAGATTTTAGTGTCTTAGGAATTTTGACTTGCAGAAGCGTTGATTCGCGTAATATCAACAATGTTTATATACCGTGCACACTGCTCAATCGTAAGCTCAATCAGGACACACACTATCACGATACGATAACAGCAAAATATAGGTTGATTTTAGTGTTTTAGGAATTTCGACTTGCAGAAGCGTTGATTCGCGTAATATCAACAATGTTTATATACCGTGCACACTGCTCAATCGTAAGCTCAATCAGGGCACACACTATCACGATACGATAACAGCAAAATGTAGGTAAATTTTAGTCTGAAAGACAGTTTAGTTCCTCTTACCCATCTGAAGCCAGATGAATAAATATAGGGTGTCTAGATATACACAGTGAAAGTTTGTGCAAAATTATTCCCAATTATTATGGATATCTAGCTACATTCTTGTAATTTAAAGTTCGATGCACTCTGAATATTAGCCAAATGTGTGCGCTTTGGAATGTTGTTGTTATTGCTACAGCTGGTTCAGCTAAGTTCACGTTAACAGAGTGAAAAGTTTAGCTAAATCTCTCCATTTACTAGTCGGTCACAGAGGATAATAATTGCGGATAATTTTGACCTTAAACAAAGCGTCATTAGCCGTTTCGAGAATGAGCGAAGATATATAAAAAATTTATGGCTAAATTTGAAAACTGACATCTCCCGTTAATGTGCGCCAGACGTGTTTAAGCTGTGCCTTGCCTATCAAATCCAATGTTACTCATGCAGATGTTTCTGGCTGCACCCTAGCAAATTTGGGCGAAATTCAAAACTAAAACGTAGCATTTCGACACTAAACACTATTAGAAAGAATAGATCTGGCCATGCTTTGAGTCGAGTAATGAATGTTTGGAATACCATTACTGAAGCACTTGACACTGAAACCAGCCAAATTCTGCGATTTTAAAAAATCTTTGAAAATTATGATCACTGTCGTATTCAGGTATATGCGCTTAGCCGATAAAACGAAAAAAAACGAACCTAAATACGCAATTAGATTAAATTCACAACTAAATTAAATCCACCTACTATATTTTGCCTAGCATTGACGGCGTACTCTAGGTCATGTTCAGGGATCCTATCAACAATAACGATATTAATAAATACTGAGCCATGCTTAGCTAGACTTAGCAATGTGCTGAAAAGGTATTGAGGACTCCTCAGTATATGTTGCGGTACGACTGCTGACCTCCTGTTTAGTTTCGTGACATTAGCAATCAGATTTGCCGAAGTATAAGCGCGACGGCATGCAAGACCCGACGTGGAAGCTTCGCTAATCTTCAAAGCAAATTCGAAGCCATTTTACGTTTTGGTGCCCCTGAGCAACGCCTCCACAGTCTCGTGCGTAAGAAGATTATGCGGCGATTCAGGCTGCAACGTGCGACTTGCCGCTTGCGACGTGCGCCGATGACGAGATGCACCACACGGCCATGTTAGCGATATATATTAATCAAATATGACGTTAGTCTGAAAAGAGGCAGGGGGCCGGTAAGTAAGTGAAGTGGAGCGGCTATTGGCATTTGTCAGTTTAGTAACGTATATCGTGAATTATATCGTCCGTCAGCAAAAAGTGGTGACGGTGATCCCACCCCTCTTGCTAGGCCCCTTCCCCCAGCATCTGTGGCCATATCATAGAGAATAAGATCCATGCAAGAAACGTCTTTAACTTTAGCTGAACTTTTGAGTAGAAGCACTTTTTCACGTTGTGACAAATTAATTTTTACATTCTTGTTGACAATGGGATATGAATATATGAATTATTATTAGTATAAGCAAGAAATGTATGTAAACGGTAGTAGTTTTAGATTTTGTTTTGTAGTTTATTATTAATCTAAGTTTCTGCTTCTCAATAAATCTTTAAACTATTAATAATTAATTATACAGCACTAAATAATTTAATTTAAGTGCCAGAGACCTGACTGTGTTGAGTTTAAAAACCTGATTGTTTAGTTTAAAATTGGGCAGCATAATTAACACGTTTGGTTAGCTTTTTCGGATTTCAATGATAAAAAACGAAAAGCATTGGCCATTATATATCGTCGATATTCATATGCATTTGCCACCTTTAAATATTTCTACTATGCGATATATATATATTAATGAAACTGCTACAACGAAGTTATCCTCGCCGAGTTCTAGTTCTTCACTGTACCTTCATTAGATTGAGTACAGCAGTATGATTTGAGTACGGACAAAATATATGTATTATTCGTATATAGCCTTGTGAATAGGATATTAAAACGGATCGAATTCGATTGTTTCAATATCGTGTTTGTGTTAGGCTGTTTCTGATTGGTAAAGTTCTTCAGCTTCAATAGTTAAGTATCTTGGTTAAAACATTAGGGATGATGAATAAATTTAGTCTTCGCCTTATCATCAACTCTGGAATCGCATAGAGAATAAAACTAAACTCCACGTGAACTGGATATCTTATCTTGTAGCTATTTAGCCTACAATTTGCTGGGTAAAATCTACTTTATTGCTTTTATATATACCGGGGAAAATTCAGAAAATTGCAAAAGTTGTGCAAATTGTAAAAAATTTCCCAAGAGGTGCCGGTGACCAGAGTAGGTTTACATATCAAAATCACATTGTGACTTTAATTATGTAAAAAAATTCCATTGTTTGGCCATCTTTTGCCAAACACTTGTTGAGTTAGTGTAAAAGGAAAAATCACAAAAAAATTTACCGTTAGGTGCTTGTAACTAGGTTTTACAAGCAATTTACATAAAATCAGAGTTTGAAATATAAATTTCCCAAAGTAAAATGCTATCGACACACGAAATTGTACTGCATACAGTGACGTTACTGACTAATGTACTTCTAGATTAATGATCGCCTTCTACAAAATAGAGCAATCAAGAATTGCGTTTCTACGATAAATAAAATTGAAATTTTTATCCACAGTCGTCATTTCGTCATAATTATACAGTCATTTACAGCCATTTGAATTGCATAGCATGAAAATGGAAAAATTTTTCTGCAATATCAATGACTACAAAACGGAGTGGCAGATGTGTTATTTTATTCTTTTCAAAGAGTCGATGCGCGAATGTATATACTAAGTATCTACAACTAGTAGTTCTTTTACCCACTCAGCTTGCGATCTCTAAATGGATGTACTGGCACAAATCAAGATTTTAATTTACGTGTGGAAATCCAATTTGCGACGCAGAAACACTTAGGCGCTGCTCACGGCTATTGTTATCGATTTAACATCATATAAATTCAGTTTATCCTATTATAACTACTTTTTCATTGTCATGTTTTCTGGTCGCACGCGTTTATACCTTAATAGACAGCGTACACAGCCGTAAGATTCACTGTGTCATTTAACTTATCCGAATAAACAGGCAAAATTGGGAAATGCAGGCGTACACAAATTGCTTTCGTATATTACGGAGCCCATGTTCGTGTTCGCTCAACTGCGAATTGATAACGCCAATTTTGCACGATTCAGTGCGTGATTTTAACAAAATAACAACCATGTTCAAGTGATCAAGTATCTTGTAGCTTCCATCAATCACGTTGCATGCGTACGACCTCTCCTTTTAGCTAACAATAACTGTATACCTATTTTCGCAATTACTATGTAAACTATATTGCGAAGCCACTTAAAATTGAGCTTTTTACAAAAGTAATTTGTATTAATACGTGTAGTTTATCAATTTTAATATTAATACTTGATTTTTTGTAAAATTTATAAAACATTGCCATCAAAACACAATGATTGGTTTTTCAGCAGGGATTATCGAAGAATACCACATTCCAGCCAGTATTCTCTGTCAAACACTTGTGATTGACAAAACATATTACCCTGCGCCCTTTAAGTCAAATATTTCGCAAGCGCTTAGTTACATTTTAAGTATGTAATACATTTGAATTTAGTTTATGAGCTACAGATTATTTACATACAAATAGATTACCCACCAGTGAATAGCGGCTCAAGCAATATCTTTATATGACATCGGTCACTCGTGAGTAAAAGGCACTGAGTTACTAAGGAGTTACAAAGCTTTCGTTCTAAATAGTTTGGGTTCTCATCTAGTACAAGAAAAATTTTTAAACGCTCATGTTGGGTGGTATTAGTTTAGTTTTGCTGGCCATTACCAAATTCCTGGAATCTCACTACGGTGAGTTAAATGTTTATGAGTTGGTTCCGAGGGTAGTCATAATGGAAAACAATTGAAAATAATTTCTGAATACATTTACACAAAAACCTTTTCATTAGAATGATGACTCACGAAAGTTTAATGTCATAGCTTAAACCAGTTCCGGTCAGTTAGTCACTGATTTTTAAGAAGATAGAAGTGTAAATATTATTCTCTTCTCCTTGTGAAATGAAAGTGATCAGCAAACTCACGACGGCAACACGTCATTTTAGCTAACAAGAGAGCTATAGATTATTATTAATTTTTTTGTTTGAACCAAAAAGTTATTTGCGTTATACACACAATGTTTGGCGTTGTTCCGTATTCAACTTGGTGGTATTTTCAGCTGACCAAGAACAGAATTACGAATTTTGAGCAAAGAATGCATAATATTTTAGGTCCTCCGCAGAAACTGATTTTATCGGCTAATCAGTTCAAACCACCAATCATAATTAGTTCAAGAACTACATACAAAACATTCTTTCTTTGTAAAATCGACCGCAGAGATACTTGATATGATTTTGACGGGAGAAATGCTTTCGTCGCTTGTTTTTCAGGAGAATTCTAGAAGAGTCAACAGAAAACGTACGGAATACAAAGTTTTTTTGACCGTGAACACATGTATACCCAACAAACGCAGCACTTCGTGCTAAATTGGATTACCCTTGCGATATTAACTGGTCGACGTGATTTCTAGGATCTGTTACATCGTGAAAATATCAATGAAATCAGTGTGCATATAATCACGATATAGATGATTGCATCACGATTCCTACTAATTTCGGTTTACAAAATGACATTATTTAATCGCTTCTAGTGAAGGAAGAAAGTTTAGCAACAAATGCCAACCCTTACACACATCAAAATATAAAAATATTCGTAAGATTTGCGCTATTTTCTTGAATTATTGCCGGTGTTGTAATAATATTCTCTGTTAGTGACATAACCTGGCAACATGATAAATTATCTTGCTGCAAAATAATTTAATTGGGTGGTCTCATTAAACAAAAATTACATTATCGCTTTCATACAACTCGAATGTTTTTGCTGAAAATGGAACAAGCTCGGGCAAAGAACATTAATGTGCCCGGTATCTATATAAATCCTTACCGCTACTCAATGGACATAGCAGCTATGAAATGCAAACTAATAAGAAATTTCCGGGAATGATTAATGGTTGTAATTACCTACAGAGTAAACCCATCGGTGGCTATGATTTATTCAGTTGGGTGACATTTATGTATCCATAACCAACCGAACTGTCTTGCTGTATTGGAAATCAAATATCTGAATAAAATCAATTATCATCATTATTTGTAAGTATATTATAGCAGTGATTGGAATAAATAAAAAATACGATTTTCAGCAACAACAATAACTCAGTTTATAATATTTGAGTTTTTCGTTACAAATTTTTGAATGTAAATGGTCGTGTGGGAACTGGTAACTAAGACTACAGTTATTGTTTGAACCGTTTAAAAGTGATAATACCACGCTGAAAACCGCATCTAGGTTTGCTAGTAGGTATGTATTTTATGCTAAAATGGATTATATTTCGCTGTATAATACATAATGTTTACTGTACGAATTGTTGACAAGTGGAAAAAGTATTTGTATAAATAAATAGAAAAAAAACTACTTAATCTTTGACATATTTAATGCTCTGGTCTCTTTCGAAGTAAAAAATGAAGCGAAGAGTTGAAGAACAAACTTTGCTCGCATTGGAATGTCTGCTTTTAAATGAATGTTTAAAAACAATAATAATGTATTTATTGCATTAGTGGATTTTTGCTGTATAATAACGTCTAAAACGTACAATTTCAGTTGTAAAGAAGGATCTTCTTCATTTCTACTCTGTGTGTGTGTGTGAAATTTGTTTATGCGTTCTTTCTCTAATTACATACTTTGTACGAATAAACGAATAGAAATATTTAAGTTTTTATTTTCTTTTTAGATTTTTGTTTTTGTATGCCAATTCATAATTTTTGCATCAGTAGTCGTAGGTACGAATAAAATTCATGTTATTTGAATATCATTCCAGTTGTAAATTTACTATACAAAGCGTCAGCAAGTGACAAAATCTTACCTATTGTCGCACGAATAAAGTGTACAGCCACAGTATGCCTCTAATCGCTCCAGGGATTGTACAGCTATTCCTAATATTTAATCCGAAACAAGTAGTTATATTTTAATATTCCAGCTTCTGAATTTTTGTAAATATCAAGGGTTTGTTCACATGAACCATATATTCTGACAGTGCAACTCAAATTTTATAAGAGCTGGTTACAGACCACAATTCTAATCTGCATGGCACCTTCAGCAGCCACAAATGACATTCAATGTTAAATAATTTTACTACGTACCATGTAGCGAATTAGCTATAAGCATGGATTGAATGCAATAATATCAAAATTTCATAATTCAGCCAATGTTGTCAGCTATGGGACCGAAAATGTCAGGAGCATATGTAAACCTATTTATTACTTTAGTTTACTCTAATTAGACGGTAGAACAGTCATAATCCTATTCATTATATTGATGAAAATATTGACTCAATTGCAAGGACAGCACGAAAATATATAGAATTTTGTTCATAAATAACGAAAGACGGCTCCTAACTGTGTACCATGTCAGCTTCCTTCTAGGCCACAAGATACTTTCAGCGTGGCACAGAAAAAGTAACGGAAAACCTTTTTACTGATTAATTACTGATTCTGGAAAGCTGATCAAGAGCGGTTTATAGTCTATATATTTTTGTATGATTTTGATAAGTTTATAAATATGTTATAATTGTACATTTTACTATATTTCTTAAGGTTTATATATATTTCGAAAATCTTATTTTATTATTACCGATGCTTAGTATCCTATATGAAATATTTATTATCGGACATGGTGCTAGCGTTGATTCTAAATTCCCGTGAAATGGACAGTGAGCCTACCTCTTTAAAAGTACTGAACAATGATGCCGATTAAATATTCGATAATTGTATATTATTAGCCATATGATGATCTTATAATTTATCCATCATAGAAACAAAGATATTACAATAACTTTTCATATGGACTTATAGTATTTGTACTCTAAAGTAAAATTTTAGTTATAGATAGAAATCATAAAGTTATAAAAATTATAATGATGAAGCGTTGTGAAATGACCAATGTCTTTTGCTCGGTCAATCCCTCGACTTGTGCTCACAAATGTTCACTATTTGGCTTTAGTAGATCGTTTATACTAATATTGCTGTATCACTTGAGATATTGCTGCTCAAATCGACAAATTCACTTGTTACCAACGTCATCATTATCAATGCCGTCTGATCAGGTGTCTACACCACAGTCTTCTGATTTGACTGCCACTGCACCTAACCACCGCTACAACAGCTCCGAACATCATTTAGTTGCTATTTTAAACGTTACCCGTGTTTATAATGCTGGCGATCAGTTTGAAGGTAGCTCAGGATGTGGTGTTGCATTTTGTTCAGACCTCTATGGCTATCCAGTCGAACGTAATCCATGCCGTTGTCAGTGCCATGATCATCTTCCAGCGTTTGTACATTCACACAACGTACGAAGATGTGCCAACTCTCTAGGTTAGTCTGTACAGGGCGTGTTCATATAGCATCTAATCCAATGCCACTTTTGGGCAAGTTGTCCTATCTGAACAGGCTCGATACCACTATATTTTGTGTCTACAGATTATTGTGTATGTTGTTTCGTATTTTTTCACAAAGCATTATTAGTGTCGGATCGAAAAAATTGTGTATTCGCTACCTGGATTTGATCATATCCGAACGAATTAGACTGAACGCAGTCCGAGCATATCCAGTGTTACTTTGTGGCTTGAACGCCATGAAGTACTATTCAGAATAACAAATGCCAACTATAAATTATAGTAATATCCAAGTTTCAGGTTGTAATTGAGCATTTATGCTAGAGATAAAACAATATCAAACACTGTTACAAATATCGCCTTTGTTATGACGCGCCCTTCAAAAATGTTCAGTACTGAGGTTTAAGTGTTAAACTTTATGTGTGTAACCTTTTGTATTTAATTCCAACTTGCTATGTTGTGGGAAAGTGTCACTCATGCCGTGAGGTTTGCGATCAGCCGGATAAGTTCTTCCCAGTAAAATGCATCACGGAAATTTATACGACTCACATCCTATGCCGCTGTGGGAGTCTGAATATTTATATCCGTTGGAATGATATACACATTACAATTACAAGCACTGTTATACAGGCTAGAAAAGATCAAATAACAGTATTTTTCGAAGTTTAATGCACAGTGCGATAAAGGCAGAGGAGATCAGAGTTATTGCATTAAAACAGTGACGCAATGTTCTGCTTTTTTGGTATTATATATTAAATATAAATACAATAAAGAGATGTAGTTATATCGCATGATTCTCAAACTCACAGCCGTAGTGCAATGAACATGAGGTCGCCGCGCAAGACGTGTTTCGCTAGGTAACATATTTTTTATTTTATGTCAATGTAAAGGTCTATTTTCAGTATTTCATATTTGGGATGTAAAGAAACATTAAGTGAAACCTTAGTTAACAAATCTTGTAAAGCGCTAAATCCCACACATTTGACCACGTTTTGCTTCTGAACTGTATACTAAATAAGATTTATAGCTTTAAAAACATAAGGGAAAATGCAGTAATCTATTGATTTCTGATCACAAATATGATGAAGGTACGGAATCCACGTCCTCTACAATGATTTCGCTGAAACTTGCACTTATGTGTAATAGCGGAAATTCAAAAGGTTAAGGTTTTATTGCTTTCATTTCAATGAAGAACCTGGCCGGATGTTATCATCTTTGTCAATATTTCAAATCTGCTGCATTCTGTTGTATCTCTTACTATTTTCATGAACTGCGCAGTGAATTTTTGATTTTACAGCATACGTATCCCTTGAAACATAAACGTTTGCATAATCGTTTAAACGTACTTATTTTGCGGGAATTATTTTATCCGGGGCGGTTTTAAACGCAATAGTGTTACTCCAACATGTGACACAATAAGTTGTGCCTTTGCTGAAAGATCTTGAACAAAACGAACATATTTCTGAACACGACATCATAAATAGCAACCATGCCTCTCAAGGCGCATACGGCCAGCGTTATATTTACGCGTGGTCATCGCGAACCACGGGTATCCCATTGAAGTGGATTGGTTATTAACTTTCCATGAGCAGATGGATCTAATCCATAGTATATATTCAGTGGTCGTCGCATGTGAAATATCCTTGTTATTTTGGACGACATCTTTGATCTCCAGAATCTTTCTTGATTTAATAATTACCCACTATCTTGTTGTATAACAGAAATTACCAATGGTCTCACATCACAGGTTAGCTGCCGCTTTTGCAGGGTGAATCGACAACGCCATCCGAAACTAAAAATCGGGCGAATTCCTAAACTAAACCGTACTAATATTTGTTAATGCTAATTACTAACCAACATTTTAATATCTGTTTGTCTGAGAATGAGTCATTACATGTCGTATCTGCCTAATAAGCAAATAAACACGGAGTCATACAAAACCTTCAAACATTGCCTCAGGTTTAAATGGTTTAACTAGGCTAAAACAGTAAGCCTCACATCCCATGATTTTATTTGAACAATAGGTATTTATTTTACTAAAAGGCAGTCGTGGTCTCAGAAATTGGCAAATGAGCTAACGGTTTTCATTCACCACCATTGAATATGCGAAACCCACACGAAAATCGCAATTTGTAGCCGTTTCTCAATTATTGTTTTAAAAAGAACAACTAGGTTTTTTCAAATATGTATTTACCGTTACTCTTAGGTACATGCCGTAGATGAACGCATATTAACTCCGAAATCATAAATCTCTAATTTCCGGGTAGAAACTAAAACGGAATATCTTATAATCTACCCTTACTTTATGTTATTGTCACTGAAGCATTTACACGCCTTACACTTCACCAGTTAACAAAATTCATTGAAATGTACCTATACTTCGATATTTTAAGATTTTTAAAATTACGTAATCTTTCCAAAATTAATTATATAGCTAGGTTTCGGCAAAATATTATTTTAACATCTAGAACTTAGGAACATACGGGCGGATGTGATTTAATGTTTGGCTTTGGGTGTGCTTAATGTTCTTCATCTGTATTTACATACTTTTGAGTATCACCGCGGGTTATCCAGCAACTGTTAAACAAATCTTGATGAAAATCGGTCCAAATACTGTTTTTATAATCTGTAACTTTGTTTCGGGGAGATCGATTTTGCTAAAATTTTCCCAGCGAACTTGGATTTCGATCTTAAGGCATCAGTTATGATATAACACTTAAGTTTCTTCCTGGCAAGAATAAGAGGATCAAACTCATAAGGGTGAAAACGTACTCTGATGATTTTACACTTCGATCATTACAATACAATAAATTACATTACAATAAATACATTCATAATATATAATTCATAGTTACCACATATAATTTATAATACATAATCACTATATTACAGTACACTGATAATCAGCCAATTTGGGTCAAATTTTCACAGTGCGTGTATTGTTGGATGTAAATATTGATTGTACACATATATATCTTCATACGGAGGAACCTTGATTCAAACCCTTATTTCGTATCAAAATTAGCCAAGATTTAAATACTTTATCGACCTATATTGTTTGTGGGTGTGCCTGTTTGATTAAAAAATTTCACAGCTCACGTGTTCTAAACTTAACTATCATCCTACTTATATAGTGACATTACACTATAGGTAAATTTTGTGAGGAATCAAACGTATCTCATTTAGTTATGAGGGCATCATGTCAAATTACGTTGTCATTTCATATATTGGCGGAATAGCGTCATTAATTAAGCTCAAATTTTTCAGCGCGTGTGCGCCTGAGCAGTATATTTACATTCGGTATTCTGATCTTTTTCACTTCTATAATGTGTCGAATTGAAACAAAAGACTTGTGATAGCCTGAGTTTGACTTAGGAGCTAATGAAAAACATACAAAAATATTAATACATTTTGCCACAGCAACATCAGTAGCCATATTACAGCTACAGCCACTATTCCTTTATTTTACAAGAGCAAACTACATATACAAACAATTGATTAAATTGTTACCACACGAATCTTCGCGAACTCTACCATACGTCACTTCCTTGTGAACAACTAGCTTTGCTGCTGGTTATCGAACCTTATATAAGGTTCAACCATACTTTCAATGTATTTTGTGCACCAGTTAGGCCTGTTTATTTTTTGGAACACATTAGTATGTTTGGTAGTTTTTTTAGCCATTAATTCATTCCATAAACGACATATTTAAATTATTATCTTGATAACCAGTGGAACATATAGACAGTCATTATCTGCTGCTCTTAGAACACCGTTTGTTGTATTTTATCAAGCTTTCAACTATTATTATTAAGACTACATTGTCAAGAAATTTCCAGCAGTTCAATAGCGCAGTCTAATTTTAGATCTGGTGTCACATCGCACATGAGTCACATTTCTTCAGAACTATAACACTGAAATTTTTGCTACGAATGTTTCAAGTTTCATTTCGCACATAATGTTGTAATATTATCAAAAAATGTCAAAAAATGCAATCTTTAATTAGTTATAGGAAGAGTGCATATCAGGCAAGAGTATGACACTTCCCTGCACTCACATATAAACTCGTGTTTAATGATACGGGCGTTTTCGGCCTGACCCCTCCACCCCGGTTTCTGGCTCGGACCGCCCAGGTTATGGGGGGTATGTCGGACCCCCAATTTCTAGGGGGTTCGGTTTATAAGCAGCTGCTTATAACCCGACCCCCCAGAAATTGGTGGGGGGGTTCGACCTACCCCCAAAAAACTGGGAGGAGGGTCCGAGTTACCCCCCCCCCAGAAACTGGGGGTCAGGCCGAAAACGCCGTATCATCAAACACGGGCTAACATGTGAGTGCATGGAAGTGTCATACTCTTCCCTATTGCACTCTTGATTATAGGCATGGGTCGAATTAACAAATCGATAAACGTTTGATATAATAACTGGGAACGAATACTGCTTTAAATTAAATAATTTATAACAAGTTATTCTTTACTAAAAACGCTCCAATATTCACTGGGGCATCCACCCATCCTTACAAAATATTCGAACCTATTTTCTTATATATAGACCCGTAGCCAGCGCAAGAAAGAAAGATGAGTCTGGAAAAATTTCAAGGGAGCTTCAAATTCGGTCATATATAAGTACCAAAACAAATGTGACATTTCTACCCTATCGAAGCATGGAGCTCGAACTTAGAAGCTAGTGGAGGGCTAACCCCCCTCCCTTTGCCCATGCGTAGCTACTGGTCTGCGAATTTGTTGATAAATATTCTTTTGTTTATAGGATTTTTCGAAATTGAGAAATATCTGAAAACTATGTACGTATTTGTTAGAGTATTTTATTCAATGCTGCAAAAATTCTTATCGATGTTTCTATTATAGTGGTATTAATATATTGAAACGATCCATTTTAATGGGACTTTCACATTTAATAGGAAACAATACAAATTATGAGACGCAGAAATTTCATCGATACTCGCACATTTTTCTTAAAATTTCCTATTAAATCTTTTTCAGTAAGTAGTACAAAATATCTGTTATTGTTTTGGTAATCTCAAAAGACTGTACATATTATTGTTCTCAAGATTCGAGAAGAAATTGTTTTTTCGAATTGAACTGTAGGAACCAGACTCGCAAAGTATTTCAAGCTTCGTGGAACGCGGATGACTGTGCGCTGAACTAAAGTGACAATTTATTTAAGTCTAAGATTTTAAGATTTCTGGATACATATTATCTTTTAAAAGTGGAGATTTGCGGAAATTTGGTTTAGACACGAAAATCTCGACTTAGACTTATAGTCCATGGCATAGCATGTAATAAATTGTCAAAGTAATTTGCGGTTCTTTTCAATTATCCCCCCAGCCCGCGTTAATCCAAAAATGATCAGATTTTGGAAATTTTGCTATTTTTGTGATCCTCGAGACCTCTCCTGATCATTTCAAGCAAAAAATCGAATTTTAACATTTTTGATTTTTCGGGTCACGAGGGCCCCACTTGGGAACCCAAACAAAATTCTTATAAATTGGATTTTTACCCACAATTCGATGCGTCTTTACGAGCTGAATCCAATGCTGTTTTTTAACGGGATCCGGTAACCAGATTCTAAGTTATGGCCAAAATTGTTCAATTGCTGAGCCTCTTAGTCTTTGATAGTTTTTGCCCATAACTTAGGATCCGATTACCGGATCCCGTTAAAGATAACACCATTCGATTCAGCTCGTCAAGACGAGACTAATTGTGGGTGAATATCCAATTTTAAGAAAAATTTTATGGGTTCCCAAGAGATCCAAAAAATCTAAAATTTTAAAAATTCGATTTTTTGGTTAAATGATCAGTGGAAATCTCGAGGATCATAAAAATGCCAAATTTCCAGAATCTGACCATTTCTGGGCAAACGCGGGCTGGGAGGATAATGGAAAAGAACCTAATTTGCGTAGTGAAGGGAAGCAAAATGACTATTCTGACAAGTTTCTGTTAAGTGTCTACAGCGTAGTTCCAATTTGAGGTTGCTTCCTTGGGATTAAAGACAGAAAAATTCAATAACTTTATCTGTAATATATTAACTACAACACCATTGCCATTTCCAGCTAATAGTTCTTCCTCTGACAAAAATTCGGAAAACTTCGAAATTTATAAATCGCAACTTTCAAAAAATTCTAGAAGTTTAGGTAGCATATATTCATGTAGAAGGATCTATCGCTCGTTAACTTCATCGTGTTAAGCAGCCACGAGAAACTATAGACCTGTTGCATCCTTTTACATGCACCTAAATCAAATATGTAACAATTTGACAATTTTTGCAGCAAAAGATTATTATATTTCTATCCTGCAACGTCTGCCGAGCGAATCTGTAAAACTGCAGCTTTCCATTGTTCGGTTCATATCATTTTAGGTCATTTTTGATAGATTTTCGCAGATTTGTTTTGTTCGATGTGGAATCAAATTTAATCGTGCACCAGCTTCAAGTTTCTTCTAGAATGAACTCCTGACCGAATTCTCAGAAAACCCACCCGGATTAAGGACAATTTCATTTGGGTCACTTGAGATGTCCAAAAATTTTAGATCATAACTCTTCCCACAAGCATCTGAATAAAACTAGAATCATCCCTTCAAGAACTATAACTGTTATTGTGGCATTTGCTGATAAATTGGCCGTTTTCATGCTATGAGCCAAACATTAATATATATCTGAAAAATGTGAAACTTTCAAAATTCTGACTGATTATGTTCATTGCTTGTTGCCGGCGAGCAACGTGCATATAGGGTAATTCCACCAAATATATTGGTTTCGTTGTTTTAATCATGCATCGGGTAACCTATTCATGCAGCGAGAAAATCCAATAGGCTAAAAGTACTAAATTTTGGCACCAAAAATGTCAAGCTTCGGTATGTTTCAAGTTATCTGTAGGTAGGAGACTAAAATGGGTCTATAGCTTTTCCGCTGTGCTGAATATGATGAAATCTATTTTATTTGCGTAGTGGTTGTATAATATACGGAAAGCGAGGGTTCATAGAGCGTGGACAAAAACGATTGAAATTGTAAATTTTACTGAAAGTTGTGACTTAAAAATTTTGATAGTTTCTGATTGTTTGGATCTTACAGCAAGAAATAAATTGTCTTATGGTTTTGTTATGTGCTCAGAATGAGCTAAATTTTGCTTTTAATTTATCGCTGGTGTAAAAATTGTTTTCCTGTAATTTCGAAATCTTCTCAATAAGCTAGATTTGGAACATCAAAATGGTCACAAACCGTGGAGTAGTCATACTAGCACAGTTTTCCATCACTTTACTCGTTACTAATATTTATCGCTGGTGTAAAAAATTGTTTTCCTGTAATTTCGAAATGTTCTCAATAAGCTAGATTTGGAACATCAAAATGGTCACAAACCGTAGAGTAGTCATACTAGCGCAGTTTTCCATCACTTTACTCGTTACTAATATTTATCGCTGGTGTAAAAAATTGTTTTCCTGTGATTTCGAAATGTTCTCAATAAGCTATATTTGGAACATCAAAATGGTCACAAACCGCAAAGTAGTCATACGAGCCCAGTTTTCCATCACTTTACTCGTTAATATATCGTTGAAACTGCGTAAACATAAACCTAGTTGTGCAACCATACACTTATCTACGCGTCGAATAAAACAATTTTTACTTGCATGCGACAATGCTATGACGGGTTTAGTGACATAGACAGATAAAGTAATGCTTAAATTAACAAGTACGATCGGCACACCTCATTCGTTTAAATAATTATTTTAGGAAATTGTTAACTGCTAGACAACTAGGAAGTTTTAGTATATATTTAACTACAGCATGATTGGCTATGTCAGCAAAAATTTTCAATGAAACCGAACACACTAACACATTGCCTAGAGAATTTCAATTTCTGAAAAACTGGTTACTGTTTTTAATGACACAGACTCTTCCGGTTTGCAAGAAATGTTACATCAGTTATATTATTATTTTCAGAAGGATGTCACCTGTTGCCATTCAAACCAATCCGTGAAACAAAAGCCATCAATGAAATACCTTCAATTTATTTACCGGGTAGACATCAATTGGTCAATCCGTCTAGTCCACCGGCCTGGGAAGGTAAGTTGTAATATATATTATTTTTCGTAATAATCTTTCGCTTTGCCATTCACGCCATTCCGTTATACAAAATTCATCAATGAAATACCTTCAATTTATTTACCCGGAAGGCATCAATTGGTCAATCCGTTTAGTCCATCGGCTTGGGAAGGCCAGTTGTAATATATATTATTTTCCGTAATAATGTTTCGTTTTTCCACTCTAAAACGCTGTCTTTTCGTGATAACAAAATCCATCAATGAAAAACCTTCAATTTATTTACCGGGTAGACATCAATTGGCTGAATCCGTTTAGTCCACCTGCTGGGAAGGTAAGTTGTATTATATATTATTTTTTTCATAGAATAATTTCACGTCCTTTCCCATTCAAAAAAAAAAAAAAAAAAAAAAAAAAAAAAAAAAAAAAAAAAAAAAAAAAAAAAAAAAAAAAAAAAAAAAAAAAAAAAAAAAAAAAAAAAAAAAAAAAAAAAAAAAAAAAAAAAAAAAAAAAAAAAAAAAAAAAAAAAAAAAAAAAAAAAAAAAAAAAAAAAAAAAAAAAAAAAAAAAAAAAAAATAACTACTGCGCTGCAATACAAAATCTATTTATTAAATAACCCTTCAATTTAGTTTACAGGGTAGAACATCAATTTGGTCTATCCGTCTACTGCCCGCCTGGGAAGGGAACTCGTACATATACCATTTTTGATAAGCTAATATGTTACGTTTTTCCATTCAAACTACTCCGCCACAAAATTCATTGATAAAATACCTTCAATTTATTTACCGGGTAGAAAATATTAATTGGCCAATCCGTCTAGTCCACCGTGGGAAGAAACTCTGTTTAGTATTTCATTGATAAATTGTTACGTATTATGCAGTGTCTAGACAATCCTGTGATACAATATTCATCAAAAATAATATATACCTTAAATTTAGGGGATGGATTAGTTTACCGGTTGGTAAAAAAATTGAAGGTATTTCATTGATGGATTTTGTATCACGGAGTGGTTTAAATGGAAAGACGTAACTTTATTATGAAAAATATATAATACGAGTTACCTTCCCAGGCCGGTGGACTAGACGATTTACGAATTGATGTCGACCCGGTAAATAAATTGAAGGTATTTCATTGATGGATTTTGTATTCATATAGCGGCTTGAATTGAAAACCATAACATTATTATGAAAATAATAATATATTACAACTTGCCTTCCCAAGCCGATGGACTAAACGGATTGACCAATTGATGCTTTCCGGTAAATAAATTGAAGGTATTTCATTGATGAATTTTGTTTCACGGATTGGTTTGAATGGCAAGAGGTGACATCCTTTGAACAAGACGAACACTTCTTGCAAACCGGAAGAGTCTGTGGTTCATTAAAAAACAGTAACCAGTTTTTCAGAAATTGAAATTTTCTAGGCAATGTGTTAGTGTGTTCGGTTTCATTGAAAATTTTGTCTGACATAGCCAATCATTCTGTAGTTAAATATATACAAAAACTTCCTAGTTGTCTAGCAGTTAAATATTTTCTCAGAAACAATTATTTAAACGAATGAGGTGTGCCGATCGTACTTGTTAATTTAAGCATTACTTTATCTGTCTATGTCACTAAACCCGTCATAGCATTGTCGCATGCAAGTAAAAATTGTTTTATTTGACGCGTAGATAAGTGTATGGTTGCACAACTAGGTTTATGTCTAACGCAGTTGCAACTATATATTAACGAGAAAAAGTGATGGAAAACTGGGCTCGTATGACTACTTTGCGGTTTGTGACCATTTTGATGTTCCAAATATAGCTTATTGAAACATTTCCCAATCACAGGAACCAATTTTTTACACCAGCGATAAATATTAGTAAACGAGTAAAGTGATGGAAAACTGCGGTAGGATAATTACTTAATGGTTTGTGACCATTTTGATGTTCCAAATCTAGCTTATTGAGAACATTTTGAAATTACAGGAAAACAATTTTTCACACCAGCGATAAATATTAGTAACGAGTAAAGTGATGTAAAAAACTGCGCCAGAAAATGACTAATTTACGGTTTGTGATCATTTTGATGTTCCAAATCTAGCTTATTGAGACCATTTCCAAAATTACAGGAAAACAATTTTTACACCAGCGATAAATTAAAAGCAAAATTTAGATCATTCTGAGCACATAACAAAACCATAAGACAATTTATTTCTTGCTGTAAGATCCAAACAATCAGAAACTATCAAAATTTTTAGTCACAACTTTCAGTAAAATTTAATAATTTCAATCGTTTTTGTTCTATGCTCTATGAACCCTCGCTTTCCGTATATTATACAGCTAGTGACGCAAATAAAATAGATTTCATCATTTTTTTCACAGCGGAAAAGCTATAGACCCATTTTAGTCTCCTACCTACAGATAACTTGAAACATACCGAAGCTTGAGATATTTTGGTGCCAAAAATTTAGTACTTTTAGCCTATTGAGCAATACGTAACTGAACGAAC
>JASANE010022159.1:0-50062 GCA_030248225.1 Trileptium ribeirensis | reverse complement strand
CGCGGCCTGGGCCAACCGAAACCTGGATATGAACGGGCAGGGGCAACCTCGATTTTCTAACAGACTGAAAAATTCCGCTTCCTTCTTTCCTCAGTACGAGTCGATGATATTGGGTTTGTTTTATATCGTTTCTAGCTGGGCTCAAATTCATATATGGGTTTTTAATCTGTATATGGCTTGCCATCCATTCTGTTCAGCTTGCCCACACCCGGTTACAAACATCTGGGTCCAGCTGAACATTTGCAGCTCCACGTCGGGGCGTTACTTACTTCTGATACCTAATAATCATCCGCGTTCTGAATAATTAATGCACATCACGAGCAGACGGAATTTTCTTGCTTGGAAAATATACCACACAGAGGAGGAACTTTTGAAATATGCTGGCATAATCCTGATGTATTGAGGGACGCTCTGACCCAGAAGCAAGTCACTGGATCTGCTTTGACTAGCAACACAGAGAGATTTTCAAAAAGTTGACCCTTCACCCGGGGGTCATATTTAGTACCATGCCACAAACACATACAAGTACACACGCCTTCAGGTTCTTGCTAGTAACAATCAAAGCGTTTACTAACTGCTAATTCCAACACACCATTTTGCTAAACTAAATGATTTAAGAGGCTAAACTAGAATACATTCAAAAGCATGTAATTTTATTCATTAAATAAACCTTAACCCAATACAAAAACAAATAACTGCGAAAAAACTACAATATCAAAAAGTACCTATAATATAGATTTAGAATTCATCGCGCAGTAGAAAATGTTAAGTAATTTTTTACTTTTAATTTGCATTAAGACGACACAACTGTTCAATATGAAACTTCGTTAGATGCAGCGTTGGTTATTAGGTTTCCATTGTATTGTGGACAGATTTAAGAAATTTAAGAACTGAAAACTAAAAATCTGAAGACATGACCGAATATTTATATTATTTGTCTGAAAATATGTGTAATAAATAATAGGACCCGATTTATTTATGCTGTTTAAAATGCAAATAAGGATAATGTTTGCAAAAAATAAAGCCATCATAACACTATTTTGGACCAACAGTACATGAAAGAGATTTTTAATGGAAGAGAAGGTACAGATTGTTACTTATCATGGGTTAGCTTTGTGCTGTGCAGTGGTGTTAGGTGCAGCCGTTGGACGACTTGAGGGGCTACCAACTCTCGATGACAGGATAGTACAAAACACCCGACCCTTGTTTGTATCCGCGTTTGCTAGCAGGGCCATTATATACAAAATGTGAAAGTATTAGTCTTGCAAGTTGTCACAATGCGGAGTATGTATACTGTAAAAAACATATACCTCGTCTAACAACGTTTAAATTTTTGGAAATGCTTGTGAGCATGACGTGACACTGCCATGGCCGCTCAAAAGCCGACATAAAAACTCATCATTTTTCCGGCCTCGAAAAATGTTTATAATCACATATTTGACACATTACAGAATTAAACATGCAGGGGAAGAAAGCAGGAGATTCCCAAAACGTGCAGTTATCATATGAAAAAGGGTATATTACCCATCGATACATTCAAATGAATTATGTTCATAGTTTTTCATCACTTTTAGAGAACCTACATGATCACAAGTGTAAAAAATTATAACAGCTAAAAAATCACCGAAACCATGCAGGGGTCAAAGGAAAGACGTCACCACGGGATACGGGATTTTTACCATTCTAAAAATGTACTTAGGTTACCGATACACTCAAATCTCTTCATCATTTTCAGCATGCTCGAAAACCTTTTTAATCACACCTGCAACAAAATTGTTTGAGGTTGAAAGTAAAGAATATCATGCATGACTTAAAGGATGGGGTCCCCCATCAAATACGATGCCATTCTAAACATCTACAAGGTGCACGGATTCACTATATAAATTGACTTGATCGTTTTTACACGCTAAAAGGGCCTTTATCGCCACAAAATATAACAAATTGTAACATTAGATTGAAAACCACGGAGTAATTTCATGTCTCAGGGGGTTCACAAGGGATACAGTACCATTTCGAAGAATAGTACATCGAGTCATCGATATGTTTAAATGAATCGGACCATCGTTTTCAGAAATCATCAAATATTTTATGACTTCAAAATGGCGTCCAGAGAATGGTATGACTGTTCTCGCTATCGCCATATGACACATGGTGCGATCCATCGCAGCAATCGTATCTGGCTTGAAAATTTGCGCCGGAGACCGCCCCAAACCGGGGGTTGCTATGAAAATAGATCTGGCCGATACTCAACATGTTTCTCTATATCACGATGGAGTGTACATACTCAACAATGGTGATAAAAGGTGCCATGTTTTTCTCAAGAATCCATCATGAACTCTTTGATAACAAAGAGGAAATTCGCTAAAAACGCCACGATTTTTTCGCCGCATCTGAGTATATATCATCTAGCATTTGGGTTTGTTACATTAATATTATTGTGGCTTCATCCCCAAAAACAGATAGGGATCATGGAAAATAGAAACAAGTAACTCGCAAACGCAACTATTAAGATACGTAGATACGTAATAGCGATACTAACACTAATTCATTAAGTAAACACGTGCTTCAAAATTGTTAATCCGGCTACAAATATGTATATATAGTTTAGCTACCGTTGGAAGTTAAAAATAAACGCATATTTTCTAATTTGATTAACAGAGATGTGAATTGCACAAAACGTACTTTAATTAAAAAATTTTATAGATCCATTCTAGCTTGCCTAAATTTAACAAAATTAATCCTATCTGAGTTAAAGTATAAATTTCTTGATTATGCCCCAATTCAATAAAAATCCGTTAAGCCATAGCTTCAACAACAGAAGACTTCGTAAATACACCAAGTCTTCATCAATTGACATTAATTCGTACACACCGTTCTTCACAATATCTAACTGCTTTTTAATTGACCAAAAAGGATTTTCACGGCAATCTTGATTTTCGTCATCAGTCACTTTCACCATAATGTTAAGTGCAATGGTCTAGATATATTTATCAGTTTCAAATTTTCAAAAGAATTTCACCAGTAAATGAAAATGAGCAAAATTAAGTTAGTAGAAATTCTAGTGAAGAGTATGTATTATGACATTCCTATCCAGTACCATGTAAACGTGTACTGCACGCTCCATTTCGACCATACCCACCCGGTTTCAAGGTCGTAAACCCCTCACAACTTTTACGGATGAAAATTGCTCCCGACGCTTTGGGGACCTTTTCAAATGAGGTGGTTTTACCTGGAACCGGTGTTAACGTCGAAATCAATCGTGTTATATTCTTCCCTTGAGTTTATTATGAACTTATTGCAAGTCATTTGAGGATATATTCAGTCAAGAATTTATACAAGCAATTGTTCACAATGAGGATAAATAGTAAAAATGTATGAAGCTTAGTAATCTTTCACGAAATAGCACACTCACCGCTTTGACACTGGATAAATGTTTCTTTAAATTGATCAAGTGATAATAACATTGTCAGAATTGAAGACACCAGAGCAAAATGTAGCAGATCGACATTGTCGTATTTTCGAGAAAATGACATTTTCATTGCAACTACCGGCAGTTTTCGTGGTGCAGCCTGGCACTTATAATTTCGTAATAGCTATTTCGTAATCGTAATTGCGTAAACAGCGCGCTATTTTATGTTAAACACAGATTTGGTCGATCTGCCACTTTTTTCACTGAACAAATTTTTTGCCTTGGATTTCACACAGTGCAAAAAGTTTTATCAAATTTTATTATTTATCAAATTTATTATCAAATTTCCTACACGTTTTATATAAATTTTTCTCTATGGAATATTTTGGCACATCTTGCCCTTTTCTCACTGGACCTATTTATGAATTACGATTGACCCTGCATAAATGGCCTCACAACACAATTGGGGTTTTCTTGTGCGACGAACATGTTTTATATAAATTTTTCTCTATGGAATATTTTGGCACATCTTGCCCTTTTCTCACTGGACCTAGATAAGAATTACGATTGACCTTGGATAATAATGGCCTCACAACACAATTGGGGTTTTCTTGTGCGACGAATGAAGAATGCAATTAAGCTTCTAAGCAGATTCGCACAGGATATCATCTTTCCCGCACGGAAAGAAAACCGTACAACTGATTTTCTGTCGTTCAGTACTTTGACAGCGGCAAGCTATAGAAGCTCAAACCACTGCAATTCAGGCTGACATCTCTCATACATTGCAACATTCTATCGAAAGACTATGCAACCTGAGTTTTATTCAAAATATCTGCGAAATATTGAATAAATTTGAGAGTTCAAAGATTGACAAGGCAAAACTATGAAAATTACGTAAAAATATTTTGCCGATGGCCTGTGCGCGACGATCAATGTTTATGCAGACCTGTTCGCTAATTTCGACTTTTACTCATTAAATTGCGCGGTATTAATGTACAACACCATTGTTGGCTAGATACGACTGCATAATAACTAGCGTTGTACATACATAGGTAAGTAAGTACATTAGGTGTGTACATACATATCATAGCACATTTTCCGCAGTACACGTCTATTCTCAGTTCATGGTCGAGCATGTTTTTGATGCACAGCTACGTGAACCCTAAATATTCTCATATCAATTCATATTATGTAGCTTACGGTCGCGACTTATGTCCGTAATTGACGTTTTTTTTGTTATCGGTTACACCCCGTAACAGGTATACTAATATTTCAACATCTCAACTACAAACAGGACGTAGCTATAGACGAGAAATAAAAACATTTTTTGCGAATCGTTTGCGCATTATTTGCGAAGGAGGTTCCCGAAAAATTTATAGCTGTCGAAAGCTTAATGATTCGCCAAAAATAGCTTTTATTTCTGTCCGTCAACTGCATTTATTATAATAACATTCATATCAAACAGTAAACAATCACAGCTACAACAACAACAATTAGCGATACAAATGCTATAACAATTTGTAACCTATTACCGGACGACACAGTTAAACTCAATAAACTACCCTTGGTATCAATTTCTGTTTTCGACAAGTCTCCACCACCTATACCACTACTAGTATTGTTCGAGTTGAAAGAGTTATCAGGTAAAATATCAGCCATCAATGCGCTTAGTTGGTCGTACTCGATAACCCGTTCGTCGTTATGCCAAAAGGCCTCGGAAATTTTACTACTACTACTACTACGGATATCGTCGCTCAGCGCTAGGCCGACAACATCACGAAATGTTTCGATCGCATCTGTCGGCTCGTCGGCCTCGAACAAATATTCACAAAAACGGACGCCAGTACCTGAATTTAAAATGGAATGCTGTCGGGAATTCATTGGTTGAACCGCTGCCTCAGGTACAGGAGGTGAAAATATTCGGCGTGGCAGCTGGTGTACAGCCGATTCTTCTTCCTCACTTTCAAGGATTTGCATACCTTCGGAATGTAACTTGGTTGGTAAAAATAGACTCCGGATAGCATCAAGCTGTATTGCTCGAACAGCATCGCGTAATGTCGCCCATTTAACCGGAAGCCAACCTCGGCAAGAAATGGTTCCTTTCGTTTTGAAAGCGGATATGGCCGTCTGAGAACCCACTCTTACGCCAATATCAGAAGTTACTTCACTGTCGCTGCTTACCGACAGTGACAGAGACTGGTGGCAAAAGTAAGTCAACAATTATAAATCTTTCACTCGATTCACGATTATAACTACGGTTGTCCGACTGACGTTTATCTTTGCGAGTTTTGCCCGCTGGTTTATTTCCAGCGCCAGTGTCCAAAACAGTCTGGATTGTATCGTTGAGATTTTGGAATTTTCCATCAATTAGCGGAACAGCATTTGCAAACGATCGAGCGATTGGAGCAAAAACAGCTTCGTTAAACTCAACCACAAAATCTGGTGGCGTTTCTTGAACGGCGTTCGATTTCACCTCCTTACGTTCTGACAAGTCATTTTTGAGCGCGTATAGAACTGGCGAATCAATTACGACATGTGAACGAATAGCAACCCAATCAATTGTTGAAAATGTGTAAGTTAGCACACCTCCAACTGTAGTACCTCGCCCGCTTAAATCTAACGCATGAACTGTGTACTTTGCAGCCGGTTGTTCTTCGATTGACATAAAAATTAAATTACTCAACGAACACCGTTCTGGCTCAATTGTCTTATGAAGTTTATCAGATTCTGTCATAGCAAGTTTGAAACCGCGTATCAGTGGAGCTTGTAGTTCCATTCGGGACTTTCGGATCACCCAATATAAAAAGGCCAACCACATCGAGTCCCCGCACAAACACCGTAAAAGTTGCTGGCAGTGACTGTAAATCCATTCTTCGTCTATGTAGTCGCCCTAGCGGAGGGCTCCTTGGCTTCGAAACGTTTTTGCTAGTTTCCTTACTGTCAGATTTTTTAAGCTGAAATGTTGCGCCAACGCCATCATCGGTTACTTCCTCAAGCGTTTCACAAATTAACGGCTTTGGTTTAGGGCAGGCGGCGAGGTGAGCGACATTGATCGCCTTGTTACCAACGTTCCCAACTACTAAACCTATACCGGCACATGCATGGCACACTCCTTGTGAGTTAACAAAATAGCTTCAATTAGTGTTGGTACTGTCCGGGTCGAAGATCAGAATCAAATCCATTGTCAGTGACAATTTAAATTCCAATAAAATTTATTTAAATATGTTTACAATACCAAAAAGACCTGGCTTAAAATAATTCGAATTTATCCGTTACAGTAACAAATTTACCTGGGGATTTGTAAAAGCAATTTTGCCGACTTGTATTTTAGTATATCAGTAATAAATCTGGTAGTTTCATATTAAATTAACAGGGTTGCTCCACTGGTTTGTATAAAAAACTGCAATTTTGACACAACAAACAACAATTTATACAATCAAAACTGCACTATGGAAGAGTATGACACTTTTCTGCACCCTAATGTTAGTCCGTGTTTGATGACACGTGCGTTTTCGACCTGACCACCCCAATTTCCGGGAGGGACAGCTCGGAAACCCCCAGAAACTGGGGGGGGGGGGTGCAGGCCAAAAACGCCCGGGTCATCAAACACGAGTTTACATGTGAGTGCAGGGAAGTGTCATACTCTTGACTAATCCACTATTGATACAATTAAAACAGCTAAATCTTAAATATTCAACTAAATATTGAAAAGCTTCAGAGACACAGTTATAAACTAGTGATGGGTAATGATATAGTTTACCATATACGGACATCTGCGTATACTTTTGGGATATATCAGCATTCGGATTATCCAGATATTACGATATGCATGACATTAGTGTTCGGCCGGCCATAACTCCGGGCCGACCCGAAGGCATTTTCATCGGCCGTCTCGATTTCCGGCCGGCCGGTGTACCGAGCATGACATCATGTGCTACGCTGCAGTAGTTAACGTATTTTTCAATATGTAAGATAGATTATACCTTTATTTTTTGACAGTAGTTTTATAACAGGTTACTGCGACGCTTGCGCTTTGTGTATTTTAGTGTTTTGTTTTCTGTTGCGTCATAGATCTTTAGTGTTATATTATGGTACAAAAATTGATTCAAGTGCGATCACTAAATTAGCACATTATATTTAAAGTTAACTATGGTGAAACGTAACGTTCTCTCAATGCATGTACCATTTTTCAAAGTATCCTTTATTGCAATCAAATATATATTAAACACTGAGAAGTGTTGTACTGTCCCACTGTGGATATATCGAAATACTTCTGAAAAGCGACCGCTGGGATTCGCCCACCAACTGAAAAAGTCTTGGGTCTTACTACATTTATGCAACAACAATGCAAATGATATAGCGTAGAGCAATATCTAATTTAACGATTATTCCGTATACACCCGCCAGGTAACTATGTTCGCTTTAGACTTGGTTCTACAATGTAAGCTGTTTTCCAGGCTATTTTGCATAGATTAAGTATTTTAAACACTGTAATCGTAACTACAGCGTAAACAGCATTGCAGGTTTATTCGTAAATGAATAGGGGACAAACCGAAAAATATATTTTTAAAAATATCACAGAAAAATTTGGCAAAATTAACATTGGAGCGGTTGACAGCAGCAGTGTTGAATGCCAGCCGGACAAGTCGCTGGCCCGTCGCCTTAAAGATCGCCGGCCGGCAGGCGGCCAGTGCCCAACACTACACGAGTTGTCCTATAAAATTTCAGACTTTTATTACACTTCAACGCTATATATAAAACTTTGCCACTCATGATAATAGCTCTATTTTACGACCTCACAAGATTCATTGAATTACACCTATACACTGTATCATTATTTCCGTTGTAAACCAAGACTGTCTATTTATTCAGCCAACACTATTTTTATTAGTGGAAATAGTTCGTTTTGTACTGAGTTTATAAAGTGAAAATTTGGGGGTTTTTCCGTATCGCAGGAATCCCGGGGTGCCGGAGTTCCGCGGAAAGCCAACCATGGGCTAGATACGGGTGGCTTGGATAAAATGCAGCCCAAATCACGGGAACTTACGTAACTGGTCCCAAAAGCCGTTTCTAAATGTGTATAAAAAGTGGAAGATTGGGACATTTGAAGTTGGATATTTAGTTTTGGAAATTCTCACGAAAATATATACAACAAATTTCGTAGGGCACTGTTTATAACATCAGTTCATGACTTTACAAGATAAAAAGTTATTTTTTCTTGCTCAACTATGTCATAAAATCCCTCAATACTTCTCGTGCTAGTTTTGAAAGAAATATTTCCTAGAACGTAATGGTAGGAGTAATTTTTTAGCTCAAGGTACAGCAATCGCTAAAAATAAACAAAATGGGGTCAAGAAACACGACAGAACATGTTGAGATAAATGGCATGAGTATTTTATAAAGGCGTGTTAACAAGCTAGAACTTTTTTGCTCAAATTTTGACAGTGATTTTTAAATGAAAATTGCGATATTTCAAAACTTGAGATAAAATTTTTCAGGCAACGCTTCTCGTCCATGATTGGCTATAGGAATATTCATGAAAAGTTTGAACTGTGTTCACACTTTCAAACTTGAAAAAAATGCAAAAAAAGATGCTTTCAAATTTTGATCAAAATTTGAGCGTGTGACCTTAACCATAACACTGTAGCTTTTTCTTGTTTATAATCCACTACTCCTATTAGCTGTAACATCAAAATCCTAATTCAGAAAGATAATACAAAAATCAACTGAAAATTAAAAAGCAAAAATCTTTAAAGCACAAATAATCTTAAATCCAAAAATGCTAAACTTAGATTAGTTTTTCCTGCTATAAAATGAGATCATGCTAAAAGATTTCAATGAAATTAAAAAAGGCGTATAAATAGGAAGTCCAGATATACATGTAAAACCATTTTGACCGCAACGATTCATGCATCATTAATTTTTCCAGTGGCAAAACGAGCAAACGCTTGTAATCTCAGTTCATTCGGATATCCATATGTTGCCAACATTCGAACATTATTTAATCGGGTCTATGTCACATTTGGGGGCAAAAGTTACAGCGTTAGAAAAAGAACAGCTTAGAGCCAAGGATTCAGCCCCCTTAAATTAGGGTCGAGTACATGGCCTTACTTAGGCTGACTGAAGCTTAGAATATCGAGAAGGGCATAGCATGTATTTCACTTCCGCTACCAAACGTTACATCGACCTGAAATTGCATGCGGATATCCGACATCCGTGCCCCCAGCTACCTATAATAACCAATTTAATGTACGCCAAGATGACCTGAACGAATGGCTGAGAGCATGGCGTATCGCCTTTAGTCGGCTAGATATTTGTGGCATATGTAGGCTATGCTACGTTGTCGATACCATTTAAAATTGTGCGATAATTTTTTTGTTTTGATGCATAAAGTCGAATAATTCACATACATAACGAATTATGGCAGATTAGGGTGCGTCAATCCAAGCGTAGCGTCGAGTTGAGCCGTCACTACGGCCAGTGGAGCACACAAAATTTTATTATAGGAGAACTCTACTCACAAGTTTTTGGCTAAAAGGTATGGTCAAAAAAACCAAAATGTACTACTTGAAGTGGAACATTTTTAAGGTATAGTCGCAATGATGTTTTGCAAATTGTCACGTTTCCTACACAAGACTGAGAAAATATTTTACTAACAGCAACAATAAAATCCATGAAGTGGAAGCTAAGGCAATGTCCGCAGTCCTGCTCAAATCTAGGCGCAGCTAAACAACTGAAGCATTATTTAAACAACGTGCATTGGGAATATAAAATTGCTCAACACGTGGTATAAAATTATGTATACATCTTAACGATACAGTAGCTTTAAACTTTCAACAAGTGTCCACTGTTATGAATTCAAATAAAAAAATAAGTATTCGCTAGATAGAAGTGTCGAGTAAACAGAAAGCGTCATACCAAATATAGGTGGTTCTATAAAGATTTGATCCAATTTAATAGCAGAGAAGCTTCAGATTTTCAACAAGTGTCGTGGACATAAATATATATGGTAGGTACGGGCGGCGGAGGTAGTCATGTCAACCTAGTTCAATTAACCATTATAACTTTGAATCTGAATCATTTACAGCAAGACAGATCTGTGATGCTAATGCAGCACGCCGCATAACCAACATCCTATTTTTAGCCATTACGCTTTACCTCTCAGAACCAGCTCTAGAATTTTTTTAAATCTTACTACAACCATGATTTCGACAGCCATTTAAAACAGAAATGTATATTGTAAGATAGAATATTTTAATAAGCTACGATAGCGTAAGTTTGTGAAATCAGAAAATATTAAAAATGCAGTAAAAACTATGAAATACATATTTAAGATTCTTATTTTAGTTACTGCAAGCTACATAACTAAAAATCCTTATTACAAAATTTACGGCATGATTAAAAAACAATATTATACAACAAATTTTAATAAACAAACTACATTTTACTACGCATATAACATCCATAAAAAGAAAAAATATCTGTGAAACACACATGGCGTAAAAATAATAGCCGCCCGGAAATGTTCATGCGGCATACCATTGCACCAATGTGCATAAATTAAGATAGTTTCGCTAAGGATTATTAAGCATGAACAAAAAGAACAGCGCTTTCAAAAAAATCCAGTAAAATGTTTCAGAAGGACCTACCATTTCAAATGAGTGCAGCAGCTACAGGCTTGCTACCAATACATTAGTGTCCTTATGCTATGCATTATGCACCGAAAAAATATTTTGCTGCATAAAATAATAATGTTCTGCAAATTGTATTTTGATGTAACTCTAGGTAGATATATATATACAGTACAAACGATGCGTTTTGGTAAAACCTTTGATTTTGTATAAAAAATTTTAAAAGCATGCCAAAACTAGGTATACATTTAAAAGTTGAAAAGCATTGCGTACAGTAGGCTTAAACGCTGCAAATTGGCAGATACATACAGTATACACGGCACGTTTTAGTGAAATCGTTGATTTTGTACCAAATTATTATACGCATGCCTAGTAGAGCATTGCTGCAAATTGTAACACATATACAGTACAAACGATGCTGCAAATTGTAACACATATACAGTACAAACGATGCATTTTGGTAAAACGTTTGAGTTTGTATAAAAAATTTTTAAAGCATGCCAAAACTAAGTATACATTATTTGAAAGTTGGAGAGCGTTGCGTTCAGCCGGTTTAAGTACTGCAAATTGTCTGCATCTCGCCAGCATATAATATTCCATTTTTATTCCGTAAGTCGCAATATATAATCAAAACGCAAATCTTAGAACAATGTAGGTACATAGGAGGTCTTAGATAGAACCTGACGTGTACCGATACACATGGTCTCCACAAATTTCTAATAATAATAATATCGTGAACATTTTCACAGGACACCATTTGGGCATACCATGTTTATTCTCAATTCCTACGCCAATCCCAATGTTAAAAACCGTTAAATCAATGTACAATAATATTAACGTATAAGATGATAAGCATGAATCGACTTTATGTCCGCTCAACGTAGCAGTTCTTTTGTCACAATCACGAACTGAATCTATACCTTTTTCCTGAACCGCTTTCTTTAGACAACTGAATATGTTCAGCTAAACATTATTTACGAAAATATTACCGCACCGGTCCGGGACCCGTTCCGCCGGGTTCCGGCGCGCCCGCCCCCGGCGGGAGGGGAACAAGCTAGCTGTATGAGTGCTTTAGCTTGTCTTGCTTCTTAGAGATATAGCAGTATAATTATGTAAAATGATAGTGAAGAAATGAATAGAATGTTTGGGAGAATATCATGTATGAAATCGAAGTAAGAGGAATTATATGATTAAATCTAGTATGAGTACGCGATAGGGAAATTAGGCTAGAGTGAGGAATATGTATGAAGTATGGTATAGCGCTATATAGTTTGCGCTAGATGCGGAGAAAGAAGGAAAGAGTCGAAAAGGCGCGAATATAGGTGAGTGGAAGTCGGAAGTGTACTAGGAAATCGTAGCATCCGAAGGAGACATAGAGGGCGGCGAGTGGATAGAGACGGAGAGTAGCGTCATCCAAAGTTGGTAACTAGATCTGTAAAGAGTTTTGGCATCTTGCAGTTTCAGTATATTGTGGAGAGGATATTTGTATTGTGAGGGAAGATAGAGAAGGTGCATATCAGAGATGTCTATGGAGAATATTTCTGTCCTACGCGTAGACTGAGCTATAAATAAAGTCGCAAGAAAATCTTATCGTCTTGCAAGATATAAATCGCTCTCTAGTTATTAAATATCGTTTTAGTGCGTAATGTAGGCCTTACATGCAAGAAGAACTATGAAATCGAACACGTACGCAATCAAAATGTTATTACAATCGAAGCTGTGCGGTAAAAATATAAACGATTTCGCCAAACTAAACTTAGGCTACGGGAATTAGTTGACTCACAAGCGAACGACTTCACATTGATTGCGCAATAATTTGCTCTAATATAGACAGTAGTTAAGGATCGGGACAGTACGTAGTTGAATTTGCGATTGGAAATATATTTTTACCAACCAAATGTTCAAAATATTTGTATATACTTAATAATTATTTAAATCAATGATCAGTATGTAAGTTGATTTTCATGCTAATTTTGGAGCATTGTACGATTTATTTGGTAGCACAGTTTAACGTTAGTCAATATTTGTGCTAGGCTATTAGAACATTGTGCGATTTATTTGATAGAGCAGTTTTACTCTTCAAAAATCAACACGGTTGGTTTTCATGCTACGATATTGGAGCATTGTGCGATTTATTTGGTAGCGCAGTTTTAAGCTATTCAATAAATCGACACTGTTGGTTTTCGTGCAACAATATTAGAGTACTGTGCGATTTATTTCGTAGCGCAGTTTTACGCTTTACGACAATAAAAATTGTCCTTAGACATGTATGATAAGCACCAATCCAATCTTTGTTCATTATTAAAATTAAATATTTTCAATTTAATTAAAATTTTTGAGGATGGTACCAGTTCACCGGTATATTTTATCGATTTCGGACTAAGCTACGTTACGTCGCTGGTCGAAGACAAAGCCGTCGATTTGTACGTACTGGAGAAAGCATTTCTCAGTACACATCCGACGTCCGAACATCTATTTTCGCGCATTCTCGAATCGTATGCTGCTTTTTCGGAAACAAAGGCCAACGATAAAGCGCTAAAACAAACTTCGGCTGTATTACGCAAATTAGACGATGTTCGCCAGCGCGGACGCAAACGTGAGATGATCGGGTAAAACCAAAAATCCGCTTATTTTGATGTCATTAAATGTATTTTCGTTGCAAATATTGAATTCATTACTGAACTTTTGTTGTACTTATGAAAACTGATTTTTCTAATATTTCGTAAATAATGTTTAGCTGAACATAGTCAGTTGTCTAAAGAAAGCGGTTCAGGAAAAGGTATGATTCAGTTCGTGATTGTGACAAAAGAACTGCTACGTTGCGCGGACATAAAGTTGATTCACGCTTATCATCCTATACGTTAATATTTGTACATTGATTTAACGGTTTTTAACATTGGGATTGGCGTAGGAATTGAGAATAAACATGGTATGCCCAAATGGTGTCCTGTGAAAATGTTCACGATATTATTATTATTAGAAATTTGTGGAGACCATGTGTATCGGTACACGTCAGGTTCTATCTAAGACCTCCTATGTACCTACATTGTTCTAAGATTTGCGTTTTGATTATATATTGCGACTTACGGAATAAAAATGGAATATTATATGCTGTCGAGATGCAGACAATTTGCAGTACTTAAACCGGCTGAACGCAACGCTCTCCAACTTTCAAATAATGTATACTTAGTTTTGGCATGCTTTAAAAATTTTTTATACAAACTCAAACGTTTTACCAAAATGCATCGTTTGTACTGTATATGTGTTACAATTTGCAGCATCGTTTGTACTGTATATGTGTTACAATTTGCAGCAATGCTCTACTACTTTCAAATTTATCCTTAGTTTTGGCATGCGTATAATAATTTGGTACAAAATCAACGATTTCACTAAAACGTGCCGTGTATACTGTATGTATCTGCCAATTTGCAGCGTTTAAGCCTACTGTACGCAATGCTTTTCAACTTTTAAATGTATACCTAGTTTTGGCATGCTTTTAAAATTTTTTATACAAAATCAAAGGTTTTACCAAAACGCATCGTTTGTACTGTATATATATATCTACCTAGAGTTACATCAAAATACAATTTGCAGACGACATTATTATTTTATGCAGCAAAATATATTTTCGGTGCATAATGCATAGCATAATGTACACTAATGTATTGGTAGCAAGCCTGTAGCTGCTGCACTCATCGGAAATGGTAGGTCCTTCTGAAACATTTTACTGGATTTTTTTTGAAAGCGCTGTTCTTTTTGTTCATGCTTAATAATCCTTAGCGAAACTATCTTAATTTATGCACATTGGTGCAATGGTATGCCGCATGAACATATCCGGGTGGCTATTATTTTTACGCCATGTGTGTTTCACAGATATTTTTTCTTTTTATGGATGTTATATGCGTAGTAAAATGTAGTTTGTTTATTAAAATTTGTTGTATAATATTGTTTTTTAATCATGCCGTAAATTTTGTAAATAAGGATTTTGAGCGATGTAGCTTGCAGTAACTAAAATAAGAATCTTAAATATGTATTTCATAGTTTTTACTGCATTTTTAATATTTTCTGATTTCACAAACTTACGCTATCGTAGCTTATTAAAATATTCTCTGGACAATATACATTTCTGTTTTAAATGGCTGTCGAAATCATGGTTGTAGTAAGATTAAAAAAATTCTAGAACTGGTTCTGAGATGTAAAGCGTAATGGCTAAAAATAGGATGTTGGTTATGCGGCGTGCTGCATTAGCATCACAGATCTGTCTTGCTGTAAATGATTCAGATTCAAAGTTATAATGGTTAATTGAACTAGGTTGACATGACTACCTCCGCCCGCCCGTACCTACCATATATATTTATGTCCACGACACTTGTTGAAAATCTAAAGCTTATCTGCTATTAAATTGGATCAAATCTTTATAGAACCACCTATATTTGGTATGACGCTTTCTGTTTACTCGACACTTCTATCTAGCGAATACTTATTTTTTTATTTGAATTCATAACAGTGGACACTTGTTGAAAGTTTAAAGCTACTGTATCGTTAAGATGTATACATAATTTTATACCACGTGTTGAGCAATTTTATATTCCCAATGCACGTTGTTTAAATAATGCTTCAGTTGTTTAGCTGCGCCTAGATTTGAGCAGGACTGCGGACATTGCCTTAGCTTCCACTTCATGGATTTTATTGTTGCTGTTAGTAAAATATTTTCTCAGTCTTGTGTAGGAAACGTGACAATTTGCAAAACATCATTGCGACTATACCTTTAAAAATGTTCCACTTCAAGTAGTACATTTTGGTTTTTTTACCATACCTTTTAGCCAAAAACTGAGTAGAGTTCTCCTATAATAAAATTTTGTGTGCTCCACTGGCCGTAGTGACGGCTCAACTCGACGCTACGCTTGGATTGACGCACCCTGATCTGCCATAATTCGTTATGTATGTGAATTATTCGACTTTATGCATCAAAACAAAAATTATCGCACAATTTTAAATGGTATCGACAACGTAGCATAGCCTACATATGCCACAAATATCTAGCCGACTAAAGGCGATACGCCATGCTCTCAGCCATTCGTTCAGGTCATCTTGGCGTACATTAAATTGGTTATTATAGGTAGCTGGGGGCACGGATGTCGGATATCCGCATGCAATTTCAGGTCGATGTAACGTTTGGTAGCGGAAGTGAAATACATGCTATGCCCTTCTCGATATTCTAAGCTTTAGTCAGCCTAAGTAAGGCCATGTACTCAACCTAATTTAAGGGGGGCTGAATCCTTGGCTCTAAGCTGTTCTTTTTCTAACGCTGTAACTTCCGGCCCCCAAACGTGACATAGACCCGATTAAATAATGTTCGAATGTTGGCAACATATGGATATCCGAATGAACTGAGATTACAAGCGTTTGCTCGTTTTGCCACTGGAAAAAAATTAATGATGCATGAATCGTTGCGGTCAAAATGGTTTTACATGTATATCTGGACTCCCTATTTATACGCCTTTTTTAATTTCATTGAAATTTTTTAGCATGATCTCATTTTTATAGCAGGAAAAACTAATCTAAGTTTAGCATTTTTGGATTTAAGATTATTTGTGCTTTAAAGATTTTTGCTTTTTAATTTTCAGTTGATTTTTGTATTATCTTTCTGAATTAGAATTTCGATGTTACAGCTAATAGGAGTAGTGGATTATAAACAAGAAAAAGCTACAGTGTTATGGTTAAGGTCACACGCTCAAATTTTGATCAAAATTTGAAAGCATCTTTTTTTGCATTTTTATCAAGTTTGAACGTGTGAACACAGTTCAAACTTTTCATGAATATTCCTATAGCCAATCATGGACGAGAAGCGTTGCCTGAAAAATTTTTATCTCAAGTTTTGAAATATCGCAATTTTCATTTAAAAATCACTGTCAAAATTTGAGCAAAAAGTTTGAGCTTGTTAACACGCCTTTATAAATACTCATGCCATTTATCTCAACATGTTCTGTCGTGTTTCTTGACCCATTTTGTTTATTTTTAGCGATTGCTGTACCTTGAGCTAAAAAATTACTCCTACCATTACGTTCTAGGAAATATTTCTTTCAAAACTAGCACGAGAAGTATTGAGGGATTTTATGACATAGTTTGAGCAAGAAAAATAACTTTTTATCTTGTAAAGTCATGAACTGATGTTATAAACAGTGCCCTACGAAATTTGTTGTATATATTTTCGTGAGAATTTCCAAAACTAAATATCCAACTTCAAATGTCCCAATCTTCCACTTTTTATACACATTTAGAAACGGCTTTTGGGACCAGTTACGTAAGTTTCCGTGATTTGGGCTGCATTTTATCCAAGCCACCCGTATCTAGCCCATGGTTGGCTTTCCGCGGAACTCTGGCACCCCGGGATTCCTGCGATACGGAAAAACCCCCAAATTTTCACTTTATAAACTCAGTACAAAACGAACTATTTCCACTAATAAAAATAGTGTTGGCTGAATAAATAGACAGTCTTGGTTTACAACGGAAATAATGATACAGTGTATAGGTGTAATTCAATGAATCTTGTGAGGTCGTAAAATAGAGCTATTATCATGAGTGGCAAAGTTTTATATATAGCGTTGAAGTGTAATAAAAGTCTGAAATTTTATAGGACAACTCGTGTAGTGTTGGGCACTGGCCGCCTGCCGGCCGGCGATCTTTAAGGCGACGGGCCAGCGACTTGTCCGGCTGGCATTCAACACTGCTGCTGTCAACCGCTCCAATGTTAATTTTGCCAAATTTTTCTGTGATATTTTTAAAAATATATTTTTCGGTTTGTCCCCTACTCATTTACGAATAAAACGGCAATGCTGTTTACGCTGTAGTTACGATTACAGTGTTTAAAATACTTAATCTATGCAAAATAGCCTGGAAAACAGCTTACATTGTAGAACGAAGTCTAAAGCGAACATAGTTACCTGGCGGGTGTATACGGAATAATCGTAAATCAGATATTGCTCTACGCTATATCATTTGCATTGTTGTTGCATAAATGTAGTAAGACCCAAGACTTTTTCAGTTGGTGGGCGAATCCCAGCGGTCGCTTTCAGAAGTATTTCGATATGTCCACAGTGGGACAGTGCAACGCTTCTCAGTGTTTAATATATATTTGATTGCAATAAAGGATACTTTAAAATCGTACATGCATTGAGAGAACGTTACGTTTCACCATAGTTAACTTTAAATATAATGTGCTAATTTAGTGATCGCACTTGAATCAATTTTTGCACCATAATATAACACTAAAGATCTATGACGCAACAGAAAACAAAACACTAAAATACACAAAGCGCAAGCGTCGCAGTAACCTGTTATAAAACTACTGTCAAAAAATAAAGGTATAATCTATCTTACATATTGAAAAATACGTTAACTACTGCAGCGTAGCACATGATGTCATGCTCGGTACACCGGCCGGCCGGAATTCGAGACGGCCGATCGAAATGCCTTCGGGTCGGCCGGAGTTATGGCCGGCCGAACACTAATGTCATGCATATCGTAATATCTGGATAATCCGAATGCTGATATATCCCAAAAGTATACGCAGATGTCCGTATATGGTAAACTATATCATTACCCATCACTAGTTTATAACTGTGTCTCTGAAGCTTTTCAATATTTAGTTGAATATTTAAGATTTAGCTGTTTTAATTGTATCAATAGTGGATTAGTCAAGAGTATGACACTTCCCTGCACTCACATGTAAACTCGTGTTTGATGACCCGGGCGTTTTCGGCCTGACCCCCCCCCCCCCCAGTTTCTGGGGGTTTCCGAGCTGTCCCTCCCGGAAATTGGGGTGGTCAGGCCGAAAACGCTCGTATCATCAAACACGGGCTAACATTAGAGTGCAGAAAAGTGTCATACTCTTCCATAGTGCAGTTTTGATTGTATAAATTGTTGTTTGTTGTGTCAAAATTGCAGTTTTTTATACAAACCAGTGGAGCAACCCTGTTAATTTAATATGAAACTACCAGATTTATTACTGATATACTAAAATACAAGTCGGCAAAATTGCTTTTACAAATCCAGGTAAATTTGTTACTGTAACGGATAAATTCTAATTATTTTAAGCCAGGTTTTTTGGTATTGTAAACATATTTAAATAAATTTTATTGGAATTTAAATTGTCACTGACAATGGATTTGATTCTGATTTTCGACCGGACAGTACCAACACTAATTGAAGCTATTTTGTCAACTCACAAGGAGTGTGCCATGCATGTGCCGGTAGTAGGTTTAGTAGTTGGGAACGTTGGTAACAAGGCGATCAATGTCGCTCACCTCGCCGCCTGCCCCAAACCAAAGCCGTTAATTTGTGAAACGCTTGAGGAAGTAACCGATGATGGCGTTGGCGCAACATTTCAGCTTAAAAAATCTGACAGTAAGAAAACTAGCAAAAACGTTTCGAAGCCAAGGAGCCCTCCGCTACGCGACTACATAGACGAAGAATGGATTTACAGTCACTGCCAGCAACTTTTACGGTGTTTGTCCGGGGGACTTGACGTGGTTGGCCTTTTTATATTGGGTGATCGAAAGTCCCGAATGGAACTACAAGCTCCACTGATACGCGGTTTCAAACTTGCTATGACAGAATCTGATAAACTTCATAAGACAATTGAGCCAGAACGGTGTTCGTTGAGTAATTTAATTTTTATGTCAATCGAAGAACAACCGGCTGCAAAGTACACAGTTCATGCGTTAGATTTAAGCGGGCGAGGTACTACAGTTGGAGGTGTGCTAACTTACACATTTTCAACAATTGATTGGGTTGCTATTCGTTCACATGTCGTAATTGATTCGCCAGTTCTATACGCGCTCAAAAATGACTTGTCAGAACGTAAGGAAGTGAAATCGAACGCCGTTCAAGAAACGCCACCAGATTTTGTGGTTGAGTTTAACGAAGCTGTTTTTGCTCCAATCGCTCGATCGTTTGCAAATGCTGTTCCGCTAATTGATGGAAAATTCCAAAATCTCAACGATACAATCCAGACTGTTTTGGACACTGGCGCTGGAAATAAACCAGCGGGCAAAACTCGCAAAGATAAACGTCAGTCGGACAACCGTAGTTATAATCGTGAATCGAGTGAAAGATTTATAATTGTTGACTTACTTTTGCCACCAGCTCTGTCACTGTCGGTAAGCAGCGACAGTGAAGTAACTTCTGATATTGGCGTAAGAGTGGGTTCTCAGACGGCCATATCCGCTTTCAAAACGAAAGGAACCATTTCTTGCCGAGGTTGGCTTCCGGTTAAATGGGCGACATTACGCGATGCTGTTCGAGCAATACAGCTTGATGCTATCCGGAGTCTATTTCTACGAACCAAGTTACATTCCGAAGGTATGCAAATCCTTGAAAGTGAGGAAGAAGAATCGGCTGTACACCAGCTGCCACGCCGAATATTTTCACCTCCTGTACCTGAGGCAGCGGTTCAACCAATGGATTCCCGACAGCATTCCATTTTAAATTCAGGTACTGGCGTCCGTTTTTGTGAATATTTGTTCGAGGCCGACGAGCCGACAGATGCGATCGAAACATTTCGTGATGTTGTCGGCCTAGCGCTGAGCGACGATATCCGTAGTAGTAGTAGTAGTAAAATTTCCGAGGCCTTTTGGCATAACGACGAACGGGTTATCGAGTACGACCAACTAAGCGCATTGATGGCTGATATTTTACCTGATAACTCTTTCAACTCGAACAATACTAGTAGTGGTATAGGTGGTGGAGACTTGTCGAAAACAGAAATTGATACCAAGGGTAGTTTATTGAGTTTAACTGTGTCGTCCGGTAATAGGTTACAAATTGTTATAGCATTTGTATCGCTAATTGTTGTTGTTGTAGCTGTGATTGTTTACTGTTTGATATGAATGTTATTATAATAAATGCAGTTGACGGACAGAAATAAAAGCTATTTTTGGCGAATCATTAAGCTTTCGACAGCTATAAATTTTTCGGGAACCTCCTTCGCAAATAATGCGCAAACGATTCGCAAAAAATGTTTTTATTTCTCGTCTATAGCTACGTCCTGTTTGTAGTTGAGATGTTGAAATATTAGTATACCTGTTACGGGGTGTAACCGATAACAAAAAAACGTCAATTACGGACATAAGTCGCGACCGTAAGCTACATAATATGAATTGATATGAGAATATTTAGGGTTCACGTAGCTGTGCATCAAAAACATGCTCGACCATGAACTGAGAATAGACGTGTACTGCGGAAAATGTGCTATGATATGTATGTACACACCTAATGTACTTACTTACCTATGTATGTACAACGCTAGTTATTATGCAGTCGTATCTAGCCAACAATGGTGTTGTACATTAATACCGCGCAATTTAATGAGTAAAAGTCGAAATTAGCGAACAGGTCTGCATAAACATTGATCGTCGCGCACAGGCCATCGGCAAAATATTTTTACGTAATTTTCATAGTTTTGCCTTGTCAATCTTTGAACTCTCAAATTTATTCAATATTTCGCAGATATTTTTGAATAAAACTCAGGTTGCATAGTCTTTCGATAGAATGTTGCAATGTATGAGAGATGTCAGCCTGAATTGCAGTGGTTTGAGCTTCTATAGCTTGCCGCTGTCAAAGTACTGAACGACAGAAAATCGGTTGTACGGTTTTCTTTCCGTGCGGGAAAGATGATATCCTGTGCGAATCTGCTTAGAAGCTTAATTGCATTCTTCATTCGTCGCACAAGAAAACCCCAATTGTGTTGTGAGGCCATTATTATCCAAGGTCAATCGTAATTCTTATCTAGGTCCAGTGAGAAAAGGGCAAGATGTGCCAAAATATTCCATAGAGAAAAATTTATATAAAACATGTTCGTCGCACAAGAAAATCCCAATTGTGTTGTGAGGCCATTTATGCAGGGTCAATCGTAATTCATAAATAGGTCCAGTGAGAAAAGGGCAAGATGTGCCAAAATATTCCATAGAGAAAAATTTATATAAAACGTGTAGGAAATTTGATAATAAATTTGATAAATAATAAAATTTGATAAAACTTTTTGCACTGTGTGAAATCCAAGGCAAAAAATTTGTTCAGTGAAAAAAGTGGCAGATCGACCAAATCTGTGTTTAACATAAAATAGCGCGCCGTTTACGCAATTACGATTACGAAATAGCTATTACGAAATTATAAGTGCCAGGCTGCACCACGAAAACTGCCGGTAGTTGCAATGAAAATGTCATTTTCTCGAAAATACGACAATGTCGATCTGCTACATTTTGCTCTGGTGTCTTCAATTCTGACAATGTTATTATCACTTGATCAATTTAAAGAAACATTTATCCAGTGTCAAAGCGGTGAGTGTGCTATTTCGTGAAAGATTACTAAGCTTCATACATTTTTACTACTTATCCTCATTGTGAACAATTGCTTGTATAAATTCTTGACTGAATATATCCTCAAATGACTTGCAATAAGTTCATAATAAACTCAAGGGAAGAATATAACACGATTGATTTCGACGTTAACACCGGTTCCAGGTAAAACCACCTCATTTGAAAAGGTCCCCAAAGCGTCGGGAGCAATTTTCATCCGTAAAAGTTGTGAGGGGTTTACGACCTTGAAACCGGGTGGGTATGGTCGAAATGGAGCGTGCAGTACACGTTTACATGGTACTGGATAGGAATGTCATAATACATACTCTTCACTAGAATTTCTACTAACTTAATTTTGCTCATTTTCATTTACTGTGTTCTTCTAAGATCTGAACTCACAAACATATCTAGACGATTGCACTGAACATTATGTGAAAGTTACTGATGACGAAAATTTAGTTTGCCGTCAAAATCCTTTTTGTTAATTAAAAGGCAGCTATATATTGTGAAGATGATGTGTACTACTGAGTTCAATTAATGTAGACTTGGTGTATTTACGAAGTTTCTGCTTGTTGTGAGAGCTCGGCCTTAACGGATTTTTATTGAATTGTGGCATAATCGAGAAAATTCGACTTTATATAATATAGGATTGATTTCGTTAGTTTAGGCAAGCTATAATGGACCCAACAAATTTTTAATTAAAGTACGTTTGCGCACTGACATCTTGTTAATCAAATTAGAAAATATGCGTTTATTTTTAATTTTCAACGGTAGCTTAATATATATACATATTTGTAGCCTGATTAACAATTTTGAGGCATGTGTTAACGGTATGTCATGTTAGTATTGCTATGACGTATCTACGTATCGTAATAGTCGCGTATACTAGTTACTCGTTCCGATTTTATGATCCCTATCTGTTTTTGGTAATGAACCACAATAATATTATGTTAGAAACCCAAATGCTAGATGATATATACTTTGATGCGGCGAAAAAATTGTGGCGTTTTAGTGAATTTTCGTACCAAGAGTTCATGATGGATTCTTGAGAAGAGCATGGCACCTTTTATCACCATCGTTGAGTATGACACCCATCGTTATATATAGAAACATGTTGAGTATTGCCAGATCTATTTTCACAGCAACCCCTGGTTTCGGGGGTTGGTGAAAATTTTCCAGCCAGAGACTACGGTGGCGATGGATCGCACCATGTGTCATATGGTGATAGCGAGAACAGTCATACTATTCTCTGGACGCCATTTTGAAGTCATAAGATATTCGATGATTCTGAAAACGATGGTCTTATTCATTTAAACATATCGATGACCGATGTACTATTCTTGGAATGGTACTGTATCCCGTGCGAACCCCCTGAGACATGAATGACTCCGTGGTTTTCAATCTAATGTTACAATTTGTTATATTGGTGGCTATAAAGGCCTTCTAGTGTGTAAAAACGATTAAGTCAATTTATATAGTGTATCTGTGACCCTGTAGTTGTTTAGAATGGTATTGTATTCCATGGGGGACCCCATCCTTTTAGTCATGCATGATATCTTGATTTTCAACCTCAAACAATTTGTTGCAGGTGTGATTACAAAGGTTTTCGAGCATGCTGAAAACGATGAAGAGATTTGAGTGTATCGGTAACCGAAGTACATTTTTAGAGTGGTACTTTATCCCGTGGGACCACTTTCCTTTGACCCCTGCACGGTTTCGTGATTTTCAGCTGTTATAATTTGTTGCACTTGTGATTATGTAGGTTCTCTAAAGTGATGAAAAACTATGACATAATTCATTTGAATGTATCTATGGGTAATATACCCTTTTTCATATGATACTGCACGTTTTGGGACTCTCCTGCTTTCTTCCCTGCATGTTTAATTCTGTAATGTGTCAAATATGCGATTATAAACATTTTCGAGGCCGGAAAAATGATGAGTTTTTATGTCGGCTTTTGAGCCGCCATGGCAGTGTCACGTCATGCTCACAAGCATTTCCAGAATTAAATGTTGTTAGACGAGGTATATGTTTTTGACAGTATACATACTCCGCATTGTGACAACTTGGATGCTTAATACTTTTACATTTCGTATATAATGGCCCTGCTAGCAAACGCGGATACAGAGAGGGGTCGGGGGCTTTGGGTTATCCTGTCATCGAGAGTTGGTAGCCTCTTAAGTCGTCCAACGGCTGCACTGAACACCACTGCACAGCACAAGCTAACCTATGATAAGGAACAATCGGGACCTCCCCTCCCATCAGAAATTCCTTGATGTACCGTTGCCCAATAGTGTTATGATGGCTTTATCTTTGGAATACATTATCCCTATTGCATTTTAAACAGCATAATAATGGTGTCATATCATTTATTACACATATTTTTAGACAAATAATATAAATATTCGGTCATGCTCCAGTCCCTTAGGTTTCAGTTCTTAAATTTCTTAAATCTGTCCACAATACAATGGAAACCTAACAACCAACGCTGCATCTAACGAAGTTTCATATTGAACAGTTGTGTCGTCTTAATGCAAATTAAAAGTAAAAAATTACTAACATTTTCTACTGCGCGATGAATTGTCAATCTATATTATAGGTACTTTTTGATATTGTAGTTTTTTCGCAGTTATTTGTTTTTGTATTGGGTTAAGGTTTATTTAATGAATAAAATTACATGCTTTTGAATGTATTCTAGTTTAGCCTCTTGAATCATCAGTTTAGAATGGTGTGTTGGAATGAGCAGTTAGTAAACGTTTTTATTGTTAGTAGCAAGAACCTGAAAGTGTGTGTACTTGTATGTGTTTGTGGCATGGTTGAAAATATGACCCCCGGGTGAAGGGTCAATTTTTTGAAAATCTCCGCGTGTCGCCAGTCAAGCAGATCCAGCGACTTGCTTCTGGGTCAGAGCGTCCCTCAATACATCAGGATTATGCCAGCATATTTAAAAAGTTTCTCCTTTGTGTGGTATATTTTCCAAGCAAGAAAATTCCGTCTGCTTGTGATGTGCATTAATTATTCAGAATGCATATGATTATTAGGTATCAGAAGTAAGAACGGCCCGACGTGGAGCTGCAAATGTTCAGCCTGACCCAGATGTTTGTAATCGGGTGTGGGCAAGCTGAATATAATGGATGCAAGCGATATACAGATTAAAAACCCATATATGAATTGAGCCCAGCTAGAAACTTATAAAACAAACCCAATATTATCGACTCGTACTGAGGCAAGAAGGAAGCGGAATTTTTCAGCCTGTTAGAAATCGAGGTCGGCCCTGCCCGTTCATATCCAGGTTTCGGTTGGCCCAGGCCGCGAGCCGAAATTCTCACCACTATTCGGTAAACATACTAATATCAACATAAACTTGTTAAATTGAGAGCATATTCATTGAAGCGAATAAATGTATTGTGATTGTAGTAAACGAAACTAGAGAAGTGAAGGACTAGTAGCTGTGACAGTTAACAAATTTGAGAGTGATCGTTAATATTCGGTTTAGGTGACACGCATAACTCAACTTGGCTGGGCGGATTGATTCACGCGCTACCTTATTTGAACTTTTGAAATCTTTATTTGTATTCTAGTTCACCAGGAAGCCCGATTCCAACATCTGTGCCCCTTCCCCCGAAGGGGCCAAAAAATCATGTTACTTTATAACAAATCGACAACCCGTGTAGATATGGTAGTCAAATTTTTTTTATTTTACATAGCAGATAAGCCTTTATAAGTCTTTATAACGTGGTTCGGATGTAAGATCTGCGTCAAAACGGGTTCTAAAGTTGGCCCATGAGACTAAAAATATACAAACATTACTATCTCCACAATGTGGTTATTTGGATGTTTTTGGTCTCATTTTTGTAGCGGAATTCCTTCTCTATGTATTTGATATTGTCATTTACACTGCATGGTTGGGTCGTAAAGTGTTTTCGTTTGGCCCAAGGGAACTAAAATACTCGGAAACGGTAATATCAATGCAAATTTATCTCGTGGGTCAAACGGATCATGGACTACGAGTCTACAGGTCAAGATTATTGACACTTTTTCAAGCTTGGTTCGCAGATGTATAATTATCTTATATTGTCCTTGCATTCTTTATTCGGTTCCAACCGGAGGTACAAATTCCTTTAAGTTATACGGTCCAGGTCCAGTCCTGTGAAAGTAAAAGTCTGGGTGGTCTGTTCCAAAATGCGACCCGGTTGGTTGCAAAATTAGTCGTTCCGTGGCCCACGACTTACATACGTGGAAGCGCAGCTGTTGCTTTTAATGTATGTTTTGCCAGAAATTCGGCGCTGCCAAGTAAACCAAAAACCTATCGCTCAGTATAATGGACCAGGCAGAGCTGATTGTTATAATACCGACTAAATTAATCATAATACATTCTGTCTTCTCACTTAAGCCATATCCTAACTCCGAAAGGTAAGTCCAAACCTGGATCTATTTCTTTACCCTCAACCCAGGCCGAAATCGGTCAGTTTTCGAGATACAGTAATTTTTATGCCAATTCACTCAGATTGGCGTGCCAGTGTCACAGGCACATTTTTCCTCTGGCACATTTTCCCCCGGCACATTTTCCCCGGTGGAAAAATCCGCTTAAAAGGAAAATTTCCCATTAAATCATAATTTTCCGTTGGAAAATCTGCCTAAACTCATGTCAGGAAGATTTTTCCTCAAAGACAGATTGTTAGACAGGTTTTCCCCCTAAGACAGCTTGTCTTAGCTAATGAGCATCTCCTAAAATTTTCTTAGCTGAAGGTGTATCACTTGGTACGAAAAAATGTGGTGGAAAAACCTGCCTAAGACGCTGCGATCCGCCTCGTCACCCATTTAAGGCAACGTATGCCTTCCTTTTTGTTATTTTAGGACAACTTATATTATGCTAAAATGAAGGTTATCAATTTTAATTAATTTCAATACTAATGTTGGCTATGGCGCTGTCGTAGAGTATAAGAAAACACAAAAGTATCTTGAATCGTGGGCAAAAATAAAAAAGTCATTGCCTCGACTATTATTGCAACGACAAGCCTCTAGTGAGCATCTTCGGTCAGAAGATCATGCAAATGCGCATGTCATTTGATGAAATATTGCTCAGGCTTTAGGGCAAAATCTTTAGCTTTCTTTTAAACCGGATTTTTATACAACTTTTGCTGGTCGCGCGAAATTACTGTTCTAGTATGTTTTTAGTAGTTTATTGATAAAATACAAAGACGTTGATAAACACACAGCATAGTGTTTGAATGTTAAAGCGAGACGTACATAAAAGCTGTATCTACACACGAGGTCTGAAAGTATACTTGTTTTCTTATGGAAAGCACAGTAGTTATGGACAACTAAGCTATTTCCTTCCCAGTAATAGTAGCGTCAATATCGGTTTTTAATATAAAAGCACATGTTTTGAGTGCTTGAGTACCTCCGCATTGTGAGGAATCAATAGTGGTCATATATGTGTTAGACTTAATATAAAAGCGTGTATTTGTTTTTTTACTTGGCGAATGTTATATAATTATCTGCGGCCAGCAAATCATCTGCTGTTGCATTGAAATATTGAAGTCTAATCATAATTCATATAGCCACGTTTGTCAAACACCATCATTGAAAATTATTAAGTTAGGAGCTGTAGGAATTGTTGCCAGAATACTGTATACCACTGTTTTAAATAATTAATGCATCGCAGACTAGTTTATCATTTCTGGCGTCATTCTGGTAAGCGTTTTGAACAACGCAGTAGTAATATGTCTGTGCTAAATTAAGCATACTGCCAGCGTCGTCTGTATTGGTTTCGACAGCAGGAGTACTGCTACTCAAAATAAGTTGCTCAAAAACGAAAATTAAAATTATGAACTTTTATTCAACCCCGGATTTTATCATCAAACACATGCCGCACATGATAAGTCGTCGCTAACACATCTGGAAGCTACCACCAATGCTCTGATTCAAAATTATTTAGCAAGAATGGAAACTTGCTTACTATTAATAAAATGGCTATTACGCAAACTCGAATTTCGAAATCTGGTTTTATTAAGTCAACTTAAAACTCAACTTGTAACTTGGTTCGTTAACTTATTTTCAAATATAGAAGCAGTTATAGGTTAAAATATATTAATTTTGCTGATATCTTCTGTAAAACGTAGGTACGGTTGGTTAGTGAGCGCTTTTTATCTGACTGTCATACTTATCTGTTTCTAGAAACATGCTTATAGTAATGATGTCCGAAGCCAGTATAATTTCTTTCCCTGGTATAGGACACAGCGAGTATCAACGCATTTCGTCAGTCATTTCCCTGTTGTTGTCATATGACTTTAGAATGCTTTGTCCGATCTGGGGTTAATCGTTACAGTTTACATATATGTATGCAGAGGGCGCGAAACGAACGAGTTATATTGTATTATACTCATACGCCCAGAATTTTAAAAATGGCCACCACAAATCTGTAATATACATCGATACTATAGTACACAAAACACTTATATATGTCCAGGTTTGGTCGAAATTGAGATATAAAGATCCATTAGGTATAATTTCTTCCGCTCTTTTCAGTGCACAATCTTATTGTTTACAATTCGCATGTTATTGGTTTAGTATATATATTGAGGTTAACAATATCCTTTTGTCCAAAACGTGCGTATATTGTTAGTTCACAAAGTAAAGTATATTGTGCTTTAAGTTGTTGTAAAATACAAAGCATTTGTAATGACGTAGGTGAATAGTGTTCTAATTATTTAGATATGATAAATACGGCTGGTTGCCATTAGGCGACGTTGTGGAATTGCTCCACGATAACATTTGTGCTTACTTGAATAACAATATGGCCAGTTTTAAAAAGGCAGTGATCCATCTCTATCAATACTGCATTGAATTAGGTTTCTGTGATTTAATGCAAGTTGTGTGCTTAAACGAAAACGCCGCAAGCGAAGTCAACCATAACATGAAAAAATTAAAACTGCTAGCAAGTCAGCTGCGGTGTCCGCCCCAAATTGTCAATGTGCCTTCAGGTTTCACGACGCTGGCGTCAACGTTGTCGTCCCCGCAATTGTATATGTGCCTTCAGGTTCAACGCAGCTCGCGACATCGTCGCCGTCCGCTGAAATTGTCAATGTGCCTTCAGGTTTGACGCCGCTCGTGACAACTTCGTCGTCCGCCGAAATTACCAGTGTGCCTTCAGGTTAGACACCGCTGGCGATAACGTAGTCGTTCGCCCTAATTGTCAGTCTACCTTCAGGTTTGACGGCGCTCGCTACACCGTTGCCGTCCGCCGAAATTGTCAATGTCCTTCAAATTCGACACCGCTCGCGACAACGTCATTGTCCGCTGCAATTGTCATTGTACGTTCAGGTGCGACGCTCGAGCGAAACCAACAGCTAACAAGTGTCGCCATCGATATGAACTCGCAATGGCGCAGAAAGGGTTCAGCGAAATTCTGATGGTCTCGACACAGTAGTAGGACTGCGTCTTACATGACGTCTTCTGACGATGAGCAGCCAACAACGAGCAAGTTTATTCAAAAACGAACTCCACAGAATACTATAGACGGCGAACGATCTGAAAGCTTCGACATCGATTTTGATGACAGCACTTACACTGATCCGTCCAGTGAAATGAAAAAGCGAAATAAATGAAAGGATTACGTCGGTACCGCTGATCCTATGACAGCAGATGGCTAGTAAACTTTCATGAAAATGGAATAAAATGCCACAACTTGATTCGTGGGCACGAAATATTCCACAAAATGCCCGTTGAGCTGGTCAGACGTACACTTCCAGATGTGGCAAAGTCGTAATTCGGCGAAAAGTGTGGCCTTACAAGTGCAGAGACTTTGTCTCTGCGAAGGACAGACAAGCAGTATTTGACGCCTATTACTTACATATTACTAAAAAGTGTCAATAGGAATTTTTGCTCCGGCTGTAAACGTAGACTGTCATCATCAACGAGGTCAAAATAAAGTTCGCGACCGCCATTCTCGTTATGCATACAACATAAGAGTCGATAATAAGGAGATGATAGTTTGCGTTGGTTGTTTACTGGGTACATTGTGTATGCGAAATTATAGCGGTCGTAGAACAGCGAGGAAACGTCTTGCCGAGTGTGATCGGTATACGGAAGCGAATGTACACCATAATAAAACTAGTGATATATCCATAGAGCACGTCTAAAGCCATATGAACAGCTTTCCAGCCGTCGATGCCCACTACGTTCAGAAACGCTATCAAAAATAGTATTTGGAGCCGGGACTTAATATGACAATGTCCCGATTGTACGAGTCTTGGGCTAAATAGAATGGGTTATCGCCGGTGTCGCAGTATGTTTACTGCAACGTATTTAAATCATAATTTAATCTTTGGTTATTTGTACGTAAACAGATCAATGTTTAATATGTGAAAAGTCAGTATATCAACATCAAGCTATGGCTGTTCAGAAATTAACTCATTACGATGCAATCATAAAGCGGCTTCATCTTAATCGTGCTGCTGACGCCCGAAATGAATAAAGTTGGATAAACCGAAGTCGAGCGAGTCGACAAACTTCGACGGATCACATTATTCCGTAAAGTTTGATTTGCAGAGTGTACTGCACACTCCGTGCATTGATGCATCACAAATGTATTACAAATCGAAGCCTTACATATATAACTTAACCATACCGGAGCAGGCGCCACGCTGTGACAAAGAAGGTGATCAGGCGGAAAGATTCTGTTTTTAATAGAGTGAGACCGACGACAAGCACTGTTGTAACGAAATTGGAAGATGCCTTGTACAATTATGCATCAGGTCGCTGCACAGCTGTGTTAAGCATCTGACAATGTAATCCGATATTTTCGGGGGCCAAAGCCGAAATAACATAGTCGTAATGTTACTTAACGAAGTTCAGAGAAGCCAGAGCGTCGATGTTATTGACAATAAATTTCTCGAGCCTAGTCATTCCATGATGGAAGTGGATTCAGTGCACGCTATGAAAGAAATGGCAAACAATATTAACGCGTGATTTATCCAGATGCGTTGGAACCAGTGCTAATTTCTGCGTGGCGGTACAAACCATACAATATTACAATCCTAAATCACACAAATATGTATGGCTTAAAGGCGTTCGCGGCAACTACTGTAATGAATAGGAAAATGATGGTGCTGGATTAAAGATAATGTATACAAAATGGTTTCGCTACAGAAAATCACATCTAAATTCTGTTCTCTTCAAACCAAACTATAGCGACAGCGTTTTTTAACACTTATTGTTATCCTGTATTTCTACTCGTCTTAAAAGTAGTGACGTAAGCGATCACAAACGCGCCTACGATCAGAAGATTCCGACATCGGCAAATAAGTACAGAGATTTAATTTCGCTAATTCAAGCAGAAATTATACCCGAACTATGCGGCATTACAGACTACTACCGATCACTACCTCACATTGAAAAACACAGCCGTCTTCCCATCCCTTCATTCCGCGTGGGACGGGAAATCAACGATGGATCGTTATAATTGCAATAATAGTCCCAACAACAATTTAATTTGATTTTTCGCCGGAGCAATTTAAACGTTTCAAACGAACAATAATTATATTTCGATAGCCGGAATGTTTGGAATCTGCAGTGATGTTATTTATGTGACTGGTGCAGTTTTGGCTGCGAATTTGTTGAGAGTGACACATAATTCAACAAATTTTCATGATTGCACGTTTTCTCTAAATGATAAACCGCTGTTGGTGACAAATTCAACGTTTGCTTAATTGATCGCGCGTGTTACATAAGGACGTAAGGTAATTATATCTGCCTAGGTGTTACATGCTTCCAGTATGACGCACAAAATACTGAATTCTGATTTATCAATATTTCTAAGCCACACTTTTGATGAAAGCAAGTTATGCTGTTGTTACTTCAGTGTGATCGGCAAATAAAGCTATCTAATGAATGTGAGCGCGGAAGTTTTTTTAGTAAACAGGGAATAAAAAATTCAATATCTCCAAATGTTAAAAATGGACTTAAGCATTTTGTACTTTAAGGTTTCGATGTGGACAATGAAATTCATCCTGGCTTCGCTTTGACAAAATAAGAAGTTTTGTGGCCATACAAAAGTAAATCCATGTTACTAACGCAGCGATCTCAATGGAAAGTCTAAGTGTGTAGTTGTCCAATTTAAGAGATTCCAATGGAACTGCGGATAACAGTTAATTTTACAGCACGAATTGAAACTTTGCAGACGTGATTAAATAATCCTTTGCACGTTTTAGAAGTTTTTTCCGTCTTGTATATGTGATCTCTCTTACAACGTGGAGCACATAGCTAATAACGAATCAGACGATTAGGATAATAATCATTTGGAACAGCGTAAATGATGTTTTGAAAGTGACTAGTAAAGTGTTATGGAAAGAAATAACAGAAAATCGACTGATTTTCGCGAATGTTTCTCAAACTGTTTTCGGAAATGGCTATTCTGCTTTAATTTATGCTTGTAACTATAATAAAAATTTCTATGGGGTAAATAATTTTCGTCCCCAAATTAATTTTGCAATAGATTTTTACGGATTCTAAATTGATATGTAATAACTGTGAGTAAAGTGTTTACAGTTAGAAATAATATACAATTCTATACATTTAAGAAGGGCGATAGTCGCCAATGGATAGTTTATTATATAATTGAACTTTAATAAGTTTAAAGTTGTTAACACGTACATAATATGTGTACCCAGTTAAAACGGAGCGAGGGTAGGTAGCGACGGAGTTTCCTCAAATAGCGTTTATTTGGGAAAAATTCATTTTTTCTCCGACTCTTCGTCGCATAACTCTTCACAAGATTGATGGATTTTCGCAGTTTTTATTGTATTCGTAAAGTTTTACGCTTGCTTTACTGCCATGATTCTCTGCCTAAATTTTCACAAAACCGACACTAATTGGAGACTTTGATTTTGGCCTTTTGGGGTTACCCAGCATTTTAGATTATATCTCTTGCCAATGGCATCGGATCGAAAAATCGAGAACTACGATTTTGCTGTTTTGCTTTTTTGTTGGAGTATTCGTTTTCGAACTGTAATGCAAAGTTTGAAAATATCCTGAAAAGTGCAATTTTTAAAATTTTACAAAATAAGATATCTGCTTCCTGAGCGTTAACGATAGGATTATAGAGCTATTTAACCCTTAAGCACGTTGGTTTCATTACTTTAACACCACATTGGGTGGGATTTGATCTTGCGGGACGGTACAGGAGGAAAGCATTGTAAATTTTGGCACCAAAAAATAGTCAACTTTTGCCAATTTTTTAATATAGATGAATGTATAGGTTATTAGAATGTAGATTTTCGGAGCGCTGAATACACTACAAGTAATTGCATTTTCGTTGTATGCATCAAATAAGGCAATTGGCTTTCCAACGTAAAAATCACTGTTCATGTTATAATTATTCTTAAGATTTATCATAAATTTTAAGTTTTCGTCTTTTTGTTTATGGAAGAAGAAAGAGTTGTTGGTTTTGATATATGTCTCACATGACAGTAGCACTGCCTGTAAAGTACTGTCGGTGGGATAATTGCTACCGCGTGACTTTAAATACTTATGGTTAGGGACTTGAGGACATGAATTTGGAACGACTAAATGGACGTCCAGCGCAGAGTTCATGAACGTATGGTTGTCTTTGAATTATTGCCGGTGCATAATTGCTATCATGTGACTTTAGATGGGTCACAGGGATCTGAATTTGGAATGACGGAATGGTCGCCAGCCGCAAAGTATCCATACTCGCTTCGTTTCCCCTCGCTTTGCGGTTTAATGATAAGCTTTTGCGATTCATAATATGTTATGTTGATATTTTGTTTTAGCCCATTACTAAATACGTTGTATGTCATTATTTTATTATGTTATATGGCTATTACTGCATGGACTTAACGCAACAATATTGCTCATTGGATCTGTGTCGAGTGTCAAAATTTATAGTACATACAAATGTACAAGTAAGATGATGTTTATTGTGTCATGTATCGTTCGCATATGTTTTGACATATTTCTGGCCAGTTTTTTGCTATGTGTACAAAGTTCCGGCATTTATGGCATTATTAGGAGTCGTAACAAGCTTATTAAATCATCCCGAGGCTACTAACATGCTTTTGCCGCCGTTTTATTTTTGTTTGTTCTGGATCGATATTGAACATGGGGGATTTTATGGAGTGGGTTGGGGGCAACCATTAAAAAGGGATTGTGACGAGTGGGGTGGGAGAATCGCCGAGTGTGGGATATCCCCATTCCCCCGCCCCGCCCTTCCCTCATAATGCGGGGCCAGTCTTCATAAATAAACGTAGGGGCGCTGTTTGGGCTGGGGGGGAATCTCCATTGGAAAGAGCGGAAAAAACTGGTCCATGGAGGGTTAGGGGGTGACGATCTTAAGTGGGGCTTTAGGAAAAAAATTTGCCAAAAAAGCCTCTATATATACCCTAAAAATCCAAATGAAAAGAAGAATTATTTAGCATCATCAGAACGTTATACCTGAAAAGGGGCGACCCTGATCTCGAATAGATCTCTTTTTGGGGTAAGATATGATTGGGGGTCGAGAGACTATGGGGGTTATACTGAAAAGATTGTGGGCCCTTCTCTGATTTCCCCCTCAGCCCAATCAGGGCCAAAGTAGGTGTATAAATCATGTGACCTTTCCTTTAGCCTTAGTTTGAGTCTGTGGGAAAAGGTGGTTGTACTTTAATACTACAAATAGTGGATATATTGTGCCCAGTTTAATGATTTTGCGCCTAGCGTTGGTGATGTTGTCTCCATAGTGATTTATTAATGAGAAGACAACCGCGACTATGTCTGTTTAGGCTAGGTTCAAATTTCCATAAAATTTTTTTAGGACTTAAAGCTTAATACTTTGGGTAATTGATCCGTCCGAACATTTTAGCAGGGAAAATTCATGCACCTGTTGACTATTCATCAAGGATTGTTGGCCAAGTATTATGAGATGCACATAATACCTTCCGAACCAATTCTGAGGCGTTAAAGAAATCTGAGGAGAATATTGTTTCACCAGCGACACCAAGGAATTCTATGCTTTGAATTTGGAACTCTGATTTACAACTCTTCGCTAAATGCAGTTCGATTTTAAGGTGTCTATAATGAGCGGCATATTATATAAACGCGTTAATGAAAATACTATAAAAACAGCACTGTACTATTGATTGTAATGTTATACCGGTTTTGGTAATAGGGAATTCAAGAAAGCGTCTGGATTAAATGATGCCAATGACACGAAATGCACAAAACGTCCACTGCTAGTTGCGTACGGTTCTCAAACTGGTCAGTCGGAATCGATCTCTGAAATCGTTGAAGAAAGAGCACTTGAAGCCGGCTTTTCACAGCTTCGTCGGTGTCCTTTAGATGATTTGGACATTTTCGAAGTATATATTTTTATCACGGATAATATTGTGGTGTAAAGTCGTTTTAAGGCTCTAGATGTTTTAGTACACTTGTTTTAATGACACCTTGTGTAACGTCTATAACCAGAAACTAGACAGAATTAATCAGACGATTTTGGATCAGCTTAGATATTCTAATGGTTCCTATACAGAATGTGATAATAACGTTTAAAGGCTACTCCTGGAGGTACATATTCCAGGCTCCGTTTCCTCTGATGATGCAATCGGACAACCTGATTTCAAGAGATCAATAAAGATATTCAAGATGGATAATCTTATTGACAAGGTGGTGAATGAAAATGAATAATATGGGCTCAAGGGTGTCGTGGAGGCTTTTAAGTTTTCACGCCCAGATTTTATTGTTCCAGTTTTCCTTAAATCAGGAGGTCCAGCCATAAGTATTTATGGCGTTAGAAAAGATCTTTAAAGAAGCCAGGATAATCTTATTGACAAGGTGGTCAACGTAGAAGAATAAAATGAGCTATAGGGTATCGTGGAGGCTTTTAAGTCTTTACATCCTGATTTTATTGTTCCAGTTTGCCTTAAATCAGGAGGTCCAGCCATAAGTACTTATGGCGTTAGAAAAGATCTTTAAAGCCAGGCTAATGCTTAATCATATTACAGTCCTATAGAGGTAGACAAAACTTGTCTTTATTACCAAATCGGGAAAAACACGAATATACTGAGCCTAAAGCATAATTATTGAAAACTCTTGAAAGTTTATAATCCAAATCTCATGTAACTTTGGATTTATAAGGATCATTGAGTACGAGAATGGTTGTAGCTGAAAAGGGTCAGGCCATATAGGCAGTCAGGGTTACAAGGGGATTTTCACAGGGAAGAGGAGCTTCTCCTATACTCTGGTGTTTTGTAGGGAATGATATTATTTGCCGGCTCAATACTAATCGGGTTTTGAGTGTAGGCTATTCTTATGATCTTGTCCTTTTAACATCTTCTAGATGTCTTAGGACTACTTGTAATGGATTTCAATGGTCTCTAGATACACTTTATGTTTGATGTTGTGCCAAAGCCCTCGCTGTTGATTCAGGAAAGTGCAAACTAGTATTTTTTACAAGGAAAAGAGCGTTGGACGATTTATTGGATATTCGCATTGGGGCAGAAAGTATTCCATTGAACGACAAGGTTAAATACCTTTGTCTATTCTTAGATAAAGGTCTAACGTGGAAAAGTCATATTAAAGATCACGGCTTAAATCTTATAGGATTTTAGAACAGTCGTCGTTCCAACGCTGCTTTATGGAGTAGTTTGCTAGTAGCATAGAATTGATTTAGTTACTTACTTTAAAATGTTAGGAAATGTCCAGACGTTTTCTTTTCGTATGATTACTGGAGCAGTCAAATCTACACCGGTGCACGGTATTGAAATAATTTTATTCATACCGCCCCATGATATCTTATTCAAAGAACTGGCGGTAAAATTATCTTTGGCTTAAAATTTAGTTTTTTGCAAGGTAATCTTCCATTGGGCTCACATGCTCCAATGCAAATGTTAGTTAAGGACATAAGAGGTGTATTAATCATAATCAGAATTGGAATTGTAGGGAATGGCCTGATGATAAGTAACATGATTTGGATTTGCTCTGTTACACAGATGGATCTGCCATCGATGATTGTACCAGGCATTGTGTTGCAGGGATTTATCTTCCAGACAGAGTAATGGTACATATCTTACCCTTCATACAGTCTTACCCCTGTCTTTTAGGCAGAAGTTTTGACCATCGAAAGATAGGACATGATTTAAACGGAACGAGCGAAGCATGCAGAGTTTCCACTGACGGCGCTTGGGCGAAAATGGTGAAAAATCTTTTGTTTGTTTCTGTCATTGATAACTCTTCGTCAGATGGATGGATTTCGATAAGTTTTGTGTTCGATAGCAAAAGTGATGAGGAACCCTTAAATTGAACAGGAAAGCTCAGATCCAATCTTCGGGGTCAAAATGGTGAAAAACAGGTTTTTAAGGGTTCTTTACAAAATTTGGCCATACGGGTACCAGTTTTTGACAGCGTATATTTCGTGACACAGGCTTCATATCGAAAAATCGAACCACCATACAGAATCAGCCAATGGAGGATTGCTTACCACATGGGCTGCTGTGGACTTAAATATGGCTCGTTGATCCTTTGCCTGAAATAGCGATTTTTCAAATTTGGCATGTTGTTTCGCGTTTAACCTTGTAACGAGTCTTACCTTACCTATCAAACAGGCGGAATACGATGGTTTTGCTATCTAGAGTCTGACTTGACTATATTACAGTTTTTTCATAGGGTTTCAAGGGTTTTGCAGTCGACGAACCCGATTTCCAAATTTCCAAGTTTTCATTTGTTTGGTTATATGGCTTGCGTTGCATCAAGAGTGGCCTATGTAGGGTTACATTATATGTATATGATGGTTTGTCTAGCTAGAGTCCTGCACGAATATTTCATACTTTTTCAGATGCCTTCAATAGGTTTAATGTCAATGAACCCCATTGCCAGAACATAGTCTTTCTATTATCTTTAATATCTTGGTTACGTATTGCGTAAATGGTATATATATAACCTTCTATAGGTTTTTCGATACAAAGGATACGATGGTTTAGTTATCTAGGGACTTACATGAATACTTCATGCGTATTCAGTTGGATTCGATGGGTTTAGGGACATAAAGCCTCTTACATGGTGATTTCACAAAATTACCCCTTAACGAAACCACATTCGCTTCGTTTCGCTCTCGTTCTCGAGTTACTAGTAATGGATGGTTTTAGACTTAAGAACAAAAGGTAGGTATTTTCATTGATAGCAGAACTGTTGGCTCTTATGTAAACACAGGTTTTGTCTGTATATGTACCTTATATGTACCTTCTTCCTCCACAGGTACAGAGAGCAAGTTCGTTAGTAATGTCGGTTGATTTCTTCTATGTCCTTTCGTTGGGAGGAAGTTTCAGCCTCGTTACGACGAGGCCAAATTTGAAAAAAGACAATAAATTGATTTATTTAGGCAAGACACCACTAGCATGCAGCCTGTGTTTGAACGTCGACACTGAAGTAGCAGCGACTACTTGATCGGGTAAAGCATTCCAAAAACTGATGGAACGGTGGGTAAAATTGAAACGCCGAATATCGAGACGTGGGCAATCCAACGGGAATACTTTAAAAGCATGACCCCTGGTTCGACCAGATGCATGTGAGAACATACGAGTAGAGTCAATGTTAATCAGGCCGTGCGTCAGCTTGTAAAGTAGTACAAGATCACTGCGTAGCCGTCTAGTCTCAAGCGTTTGGATACCAAGATATTCAAGCCGTCTCTCATAAGACCAGTTAGAGATGCGGGGTATTAGTTTCGTTGCGCGGCGCTGCACCTTTTCAATCGTTTGGATGTCTCTTTGAAAATGCGGACACGACACGTTCACGGCATATGCAACGTGGGGTCGGATAAGACTACGATAGATATGGAGCCACGACTTTTTGTTCCAATGAACAATTGTTCTTCGGACCAAGTTGATAACTCTGTGGGCTTTCTCGGCGACATTCGCACAATGCTGAGACATTTTCAAATTGTTTGTGATGGTAACTCCCAAATCCTTTTCTTTTTCGATAACTGCCAAATTCACATCATTGATAGAATATACTGGACGAGGATTACCATCACCACAATGCATGACAGCATACTTGTCCATATTTGGAAAAAGTAAGAACTTGTCACAAAAATCAGTAAAAGAATCCAGATCATGTTGAAGGTCGAAATGATCAAACTGTGGTGAAATGCGTGACACTCTACGGCATATTCGCATGTCATCTGCGAATTTAAACACAGCTGAACTCAAATGATCGTCAATACTATCGATGAAGATGATGAAGAAGATTGGGCCAAGGACCGTACCTTGTGGCACGCCACTTAATACCTTACGTGATGATGAGAATTTACCGTTTATACGAACATGTTGCTGCCGATCAAGAAGAAAGCTCTTACACCAATCCAGTAACTGACCACTCACACCGTACAAACTCAATTTATGGATCATCGCCACATGATTGATTTTGTCGAATGCTTTTTTAAAATCGATATATACTACATCAAACCAATCTCCTTGGTCAAGAATGCGCGTGGCAAAGTTCAAAAACTCAATAAGCTGCGATGTTGTAGAACGACCTCGGACGAATCCGTGTTGCGATGAATAAAGAAGATTGTTCACTTCGATATGTTTAACAAGAGCATTTCGCACTATAGTTTCCAATACTTTAGAGATAGAAGAAGTTAGGCTCACCGGACGAAAATTACCACACTGCGACCGGTCGCCCTTTTTATGAATAGGGACAACTGTAGCTACTCGCCAGTCGAATGGTAAATGCGCTGACAAGAGTGATTGCTTAAAGAGACGACTTAGAATACCGGCAAGGCTTTGACGACAGTGAAATAAAACCTTGTTTGGAATACGATCAGGCCCGGGAGAAGCGTTAACTTTAACGTTCTTCAAGCATTCAACTACTATGGGTACAGAACAATCAACAAATGGAAGAACTGCTGTTGTGCGAGGGTGGACGCTGTCAGGATGGAAGTTATGAGTACTGTAAACAGAGGCAAAGAAGTCATTAAACAGTTCAACGTCCTCTTCGGGACCAGACGAAAGACTGCCATCTTGCTTTCTCATTGGGCCAATATCATTTCTGATCGAATCTTGGCGTAAAGCGTATGCGAAGAAGGATTTGCGATCTTTATCAATATTTGCGGCAAGCTTATGTTCATAGCGTTTGATTGCGTTGGTGGATAACAACGAAGCTTCAGCAGACAGCTCTTGGTACCTGTTCCAACTTTCACGGGAGTTAGTGCGTCTAAAGCGGCGGTGGGCATTGTGTTTACGTTTCAAAGCTCGCCATGTTGCGCCGTCCGCCCAGACGGGTTTTCGATTTAACTGAGGTCGTCTAAACGGCACAAAACTGTCAATTCCAGTTTGAAGCACACATTTCAGTTGACGCCAAAGTATGTCAACATCATCAACTTCAGACCATACGATCGAATCGAGGTATGACTGAAAACCGGACCAATCGGCTCGTGACCAGTCTTTGGTGATATCAGTACTACAAATATCGCCTGCACGACGGAAAGAAGGAAGAGTGAACTCGAACTTGATGCCTTCGTGGTCCGATGATGTGAGCGGTGGTATACAAGAAACGTTACTGATGAAATCATGACAATTTGATAATACAATATCTAAAATATTCTGCTTCCGCGTGGAGAAGTCAACTAACTGCACGAGGCCAGACAGACTGAAGGCATCCATAAAAGCATCTAGCCTAGTTGGCCAGGAGTTTTTTCTCCAGTCAATTTCTGGCATGTTGAAGTCTCCACATACGCAAACTCCCCAGAAGTTATTGTTCAAACTGATAGATGTTATAGCTGAACGAATGGCTTCATCATTTTCTGCTGACGAACTTGGTGATCGGTAGACAGACATGAGCGCTATGGTCTTCCCATTCGGCAAATTCAATACACAAGCAACTACATCTTCAGCGTTGTAATAAGACAACGGCAGCATGCTCGGAAATAAAGAGTTGTGGACATACAGGATGGAACCCCCACCCCGGCGGCCCTGCCGATCACAGCGAAATAGCGAAAAACCAGGTATATTTAGCTCAATGTCGCCGTTCAAACACGAGGCCCATGATTCAGAAATAAACATAACAGAAAATTTATACTGCGCACAATACAGTTCAAAATCTCGCATTTTATTCATTAATGATCCGGCATTTAAAACTAAACAAAGTATTTTAAATTTATTATTTATTTTTGTATCTCGTGAATTATTAACGATCTTTGACTTGTAACAACAGTTTTGACAAATACCACAGTTTTTACACTCGTTACATTTACAAATATTATTTACTGGATCAGTTAAAGTTAAACTAGAATCGTTAAAATTATTAATAACAGGTAAAACAGACAAACTATATGCGGAATCATTAGTATTAAAACAGTTATTAGAAAAGATGGACTTACAACAGACGCAATGTGCTTCAGTAGTTAGTTTTTTGAAACGATTGTCGAGTTTTTTTGGTTCACAGAATTGCGAACTTTTTTAAACAGTTCGATCTCTTTTTTTGTTCGATCTTTATTGATATAAACATTAGCGTAACCGGAATTTTCATTTAGTTTGCGTAAGCCGGCTGCTTTACTCAGAATTTGCAGTTTTAGATCTTCTGACTTCAACACTACTTTCAGTACCAAGCCGAAATAGGCTTACTACAGAGCTAGCATCAATCTCGATTCCAATTTCGGCACATAAGTTAAAGAATTCGTTTTTATCAAACAGTTTCCGCTCATCAATAATATCACTATTACATTCACGTAGATTTGAAACAATAAGATTACGAGCACGACGATTACGATCGTCAATCTCTGCTAACACTAGTGATGCGACATCACTAAAGACAATGTTTTGTTGTTGACCTTGCGGCAGGGCTTGGGGTGGGGGGTGTTATTCTGGTTTTGAAGTAAGCTGTCGAGTTGACTCGTAATTTTAGATAGCGTCTTTTCAAAGCGTGACTGTGTTTCTTCAAAATTTTTTAGGCGGTCTTCCAGCGTGACTAACATTTTCAAATCGTTATCAATTTTTAAATCGCATGATATGCAAAACCACCGCAAGGCCACTTTTGCCTTCAAGGCTTCAGCAACAGAACTACTCACCGAGGAGCATTTCCTGTGACAAAATCGGAGACAACGAGAACATTGCAATTTCGTATCGATGTCGGTAATAGATTTTGAACAGTCGAGACAGCAGGCGTCGACTGGTTGTGAAGAAGATGAATTTCGAGTTTCGCGCGTCATTTTATATAATTCAATTTATTAATATTTAGTAATCAAATCCTGAATGCAATCCTGTGTGCACTCATGGTATGTAAAATGGCTAAACAGAATAGGTCGAAATAATGGGTAACTCGGGGATAGTTAAAAGCCGTTCCGCAGTTGAAGGCAATGAAATAGCAGATGAGATAGCCAGGCGCGGGTCTAATACTAAGAGTTTGGAATAACTTTGACTTTGGTGCAGGTGAAATAAAAAACCCGGTGCGTTCGTGAAGTACAACATTTTGGAAAGTTCATGTAAACATTCAATGAAAAATTGATTGATACCTTCAAATATCAAACAGCCGTACACCCGACATGCATAATTTATGCCAATAGATCTTTTTTATAAGTGGCTGAGTTTTTATCTCTACTCAAAATGTAACGTGTATCATCTGGCAACTTTTATCCTTTCATAAAAAGGCAGTAGATGAATACATCTTTAAGTGGGATAAGTTAGTGTTGTTGAAATAATCTAGTTTTGTTGTTGAATTCTGAGTGCAGTGAATGAAACGAGCGAAGCGAAGAATTCTTACTAGCCGGAATACTGATTAAATTTGACAGCGTCCGTTATTGGAGTTGTTATAGGATAACGCGCATAACTCAACTTTGGCTGAGCGAATTGCGATAGCTCATTTGGAAGCTTGAAATCTCTAGTTGTGCCCTTTTGTTAGGCGCGAAGCCCCATTCTATCGTCTTCTCACCGAAAAAACGGACCGAATCGATCGGGTGGGTTCCTGAATGGTTCTAAAAATCTCATTGCTTGTATGTCTACAAGTGGTTCAGATATCAAAGGCAATCTTGGCTCAATTGGTATATCAAATAAGCCTCTATAGGACCGTCTAAGAAACTACGCGGCTCTCACATAATGTGGATTTCGGTCAAAAGGATTTTTACTACGTTCATGGGACCCAAATTATACCAAAATGGCAGTAACACAACCGTTCGAGCTATATGAGAATAATTATTGATCTTAGATTGTAGAGCGCTTCATCCTCTGTAACCTGAAAATAATGTGTTGCTATTGTCATTATTTACGCTGCTAGGTTGAGTCAAAACAGGTGTTGACTGGGCCCACGTGACCCGAAAATACATGGAAACGACAAATATCTCCACTAGCGCTGGAGCTATATGGGTGTTTTCGGTCTCATTTTGGTAGGGCAACTTATATAGACCATTCATTTTAAAACACTGAGATGGGGTATAAAAATCCTCATAAATTTTACGGATATATTTATTTTATTTTAAAATTTGTGGGTGTTGCAGAATTCGATGCACCTGATATTTGTCTGGGTGCTGGTCGTAATAAATAGTAATTTCAGTAGTTTGAAAATTTTGCGGGTGTTAATAAACTGCACGCACCCAGTAATTTAGCATGTGCGATCAAGCCCTAGTAATTTAAGTTTTGTTTGATAAATCTTATCACCCTCCTTCATTTTTAAATTTTACTATCTATTATGCTTGGGTCAAAACGCGTTTATGAAAGATCCCATGAATCCAAAAATACACGAAAATGGCAATATCTTCGCAAACGCTCGGCCTTTATGGGTGCTACTGGTACCATTTTAGAACCATTTGTCCTTTATGCGCTGATATATTACCTTAATTGTTCAGGCAAGGTGGCTGATATTAGACCTATTTTGTAAGTTGATGCTCAATCCAATATTATAGCTGTGTACGTCTCTCTAAAGTACATGTTCAACGTTCAGAATTCACCACATCGGCGATAAGACAAACTACTATTTTAGATTTTGTTTTAGCTTATCTCGAAGGACTCCGATTCTACCAAAAATAGCTCAACAGTTCAGCTGGTCGTAATTATTTGCTCAAGCACTGGCGATGGTGACCCACCCGACAACGCAAGCAAATTTTACCGTCGTCTGCACCGTAAATCGAACAATTCTAATCTTTTGACAACTTGGAGATTCGCGCTTCTTGGTATGTAAGTCCTTGCACCATATTTTCGAGATGTTACGACACTACATGAATAGACTAATAGCGTATGTGTACAATTTTAGATGCCACTTTAAGATCAGGTATTTTAGAACATGTTCTTTATCACAAATCTGTGATATTCTTGTTCGGTTAGCCTGGTTATGTACTAGAGTGCTTCTTTACGTCTATGTTTTAGATTTTATTATTATTTTAATCCCACAGCAGTGATGATAGATTTGAAGAATTTTATTCAACAGTAACAATAAAAAGGAAACCCTTACTGTTCTTATAAGTTAGAACCAATATTATAAGTAGCACTCTGTAATTTGTATGTAATTTACTGGTTAAACACTAGTATGTTACAAGCGAGGGTGAAAAGGCGCGAGCGTGGTTTCCTTTTTAAGTTATAATTTTGTGTAATCACCTGTAGCGCACTGTTTTTGACGTATATACCACCACAAGCCCTGAGCCCATTGAAAACCTAAAAATTATTCGACCCTAAACCCATCAAAAACAATTGACAACACATCGAGTATATATTTGTGCTGGTCTCTAGACAACCAAGCCATTGTAATCGGTATACCGAAAAACCTCAGTATGTACTGTTTTTGATGCCATGTATTAAATACCAACTATATTATAGAAATTTGGTTCATTGATCCTAAACACAATGAAAACGTCTAAAACGGCATGGAATATTCGTGCTGGAATCTGGATAACCAAAGCATCGTCTTGAGCCTACCGAAAAACCTATATAGACTATTCTTGATGCCCTTTACGCAATACGTAAACAAACAACTAAATACAGACTATTCTGGAAATCGGGTTCGTTGACACTAAACCAATAATTGAAAACGCTCCAGATAACCAAATCATTATCTTCAATGTTCAGAAAAAAACGTATACACGGAGCATTCTTAATGCCCAGTATGTAATACAAAACCAAACAAACGAAAACACACTACATTTTGGAAATCGGGTTCATCCACCGTAAAACACTTGGAACACCTTGAAAAGGAACAATAGTCAAGTTGGGCTCTAGATAGCAAAGCCATCGTATCCATTTGTGCCGTATCGTATTTGAAAACACTCGTTGTAAGGTAAAACACGCAATAACATGCAGAAATTTGAAAAATCGGTGTTTCTCGCAATGGATCGACGAACCATATTCGGGTTCACAGCGGCCAAAAAAGTATTAGTCAGCAAAGTTTCAGATCTCTATAAGCTGATTCTGAGTGTTTTCTGTTTTACGATGCAACACCTGTGTCACGAGATATCGGTTGCGAAACACTGGTAACCTTATGGCCAGATTTGGCAGAGAATTCTTAAAACATGTTTTTGTCATGTTGACACAGAAAACATGGTCGTAGCTGTTCAAGTTAAACTAAAGCGCCCATCGTCATCACTTTTGCAATCGAATAAAAATTTATCGAAATCTGTCCACCCGAAAATGAGTGATAAATGACAGCGACAGACAAAAAAGAAATTTTCATTATCTTTACCCTAGCACCATCAGTGGAAACTGCGCTTCCTCTGTTTCAATAAAGTCGGAACGTATATTTGGGAGCTAGCGTAGTTGAAAATCACTGAAATATGACTACTACTCGAAAAGAATTTGAACAATATTGGAGTACAATGTGCTTCTTTAAGGCTAAGTTTCTGTTGAAGGCGGGCCATCATTCGTTAATGCTGTGGAATAAAGTAAATGGCTATACAGTGATCTAATCGTTTATTCGCAAAGCTCAGTCCGCCTACAATTACCACGACAAGAAATGCAGTATATATAGGTTTACAGATTTTTTCCTCTTAGATAATACTCCGCTGCGATTTTACAAGCAATGTGCAAGCAATGGATAAAATAAAGCGTCTCAGGCGACAGAATTTATTTGCGAGGGCTTGTGAATCGCCTAGATAAAACTGCTACATGCTGACCGTTCGTAGTGCAGTTCTAAACTTCGCTGAATATAATGTGGGATTAGTTTACTCTGTTATTGAATTCTTCATGTTAACGAAAAATTCTTAGTTTTGATGTGGTGAAATTTGAGATTGTCAGTTTGCAGATTTTTATCTTGTGGCATCCATAACTCAAATTACAACGTTTGATCGTCTTGCGCAATAGCTCAAACGAAAACTTGAAATTTATTTTCTTGAAACTTGAAATTTGTTTGAAATTAGGGACAAAACGGATTCCAACTCTTTCCCACTGAAAGTTGTGTTAAAAGAGGTCGGTCTAGTCAAAATGGGATCCGAGAAAACCAGTTTTTCGCTGTATCTCGACGACGGTTGCAGATATTTCAGACAAGATGGGTTCAGTTAGTAGGGAAAGTTTTGTTATATCTCCTAATGCGAAAACGGTCGTATCTCCATAACCAACAAAACTTATGGGTGTTCTTGCGCTCATTTTGTAGAGCGATCAAAGCTGTACGTAGCTGCATGTGATACGTTGTAGGATTACATAAAAGGGTTGTAATATGTGCCCAAGAAACCCAAAATACATGGAAACAGTCATATGTCGGTATGATGCGTTATTGTGGTGGTTACTTATGTCGTGGAATACACTCAGAACTAAAAAAAATGGCATCGATAAGTCCCTAGTTTATATACACCGCAAATAAATGAACTTAACTGTTTTATTGAATGTGACATTCTCCACCAGGGTCTGAAATTCTTGTAACAACAGTTGTTTCGACGTTTCGATTGTTTTTGAAACACGAACAATCCTCTCATTGAAATGTTGCAAACATAGAACAAGCCTTTTCAGCCATCGTACGGTGGACATTAAACGAACGGCAGCATTGATTAAAAGCTCGGTAATTTTCTTGATTGGTATTTCACAACAGTAAAAATTACAATATATACTGTTTCTGCCATGCAGTACTCGGCACAAAATACCGCGGCTCACTCCATGTTCGCCCGCTTGAAACGCGACAACTATTTCTGGCAAGGTACTGTGTGACCATATAAAGGGCTTGCCAGAAATCAGTGGTATTAGTTCGAAGTTCACTCGACGTTCGTTCGAAAAAAATAAAATTTTGTCCGAAAGGTGTCGAATTTTTTTAGCATCTGTTTATCTGTTCGAAATTTTTAGCGCGCTTTTTTTAATTTGTTCCAAAGCTATTCGATGTTTGTTCCAGACTTTTTCTGTGTAAAGAAAATTTTGTTACGTTTCTTTTCGTTGTTCATTCGTTCGAAACTCATTTCTGGTGAGTACGGTACATGTACACCGTGTAATTGCAGGTCTCGGAGATACAAATTATAACAGTTATCTACGCTGCCCGAAATCGATTGAAAAGCAGCTGCTCGCTCTTGGTGCTCGACCCTTTTATGACACCGGTTATTGTGATGATCAGGTCGGGTAAGAACCTATTCGCATTCTTCTTATCTTAGATTATTTTGTAAAAAATGCCTTAATAAAAAGCATAAAATACTTTTGACATAGTGTCTTATGCAAAAAACATAAAACACTTAATAGTATTCTGTCTTGTGCTTCCATTTGTTCTTCCATTCATTTCTTATGTTTTTAATATGTGTAGCATTATATAAATGTATTAGTGGAATGTGTTACATGTTATTCTATACTTTAGAGTATAAAAATACATTCTAAATCTGTAATTACAAATATACATGGCTTTCCCTATAGCAAGAAATATTACATCATAAAAAGTGTTTAAAATACAAAACTTGATCATAGTCTGTTGGCTATACTATTAGAGTAAAATGGTGTTATTTGATTTATTTTTCTTATCAAGTTTTTGATTTAGTTTCAGAAATAGATTATCATCCTGAGTGCAAAGTCCAGCCGAGATTATACTGTATTAATTAAGCACATCTTGTATAATTTTAAGGACTTGCCTGGTTGCTGATCCTTGGCTTGATGGTCTCATACCAGCATTACAGAAAGCTGATGCTGAAATAAATAATGTCATAGCAGAGAATTGTTCAGCTGAGGGCATGGACGACTGCAGAAAAACGAATAGTTTAGGAGGATCTGAATTAAATCATACAGATGTTAACAATAATCATGGTCACTCAAACAACGGTTTTGTTAAAAACGGCGAATCGTTGGGTTCCAAAAGCAATAATAAGCCTGTTTGTAACGAAGAATTTGCATCATCTGACTCTGCACGTGATGACAATGAACAGAAAACGGATATGCCAACTCGACGGACTTCTGAAGAACTTAATATGAAACGCCACGATGAATTTGTTGTCGAAAATGACGTATTTAAATGCTATATATCAGTATTACCTGGACACGTTTGTCAGTGCAAGTCTCCAGCTAACTCGGTTCGGTTATCAACTGCTCATAATTCCGAAATAGCGCTTGATCAGTTGAAAATTCCAAAGGTGACGCCGCCGTTTTTGAAAGTGGATTATAATAGTAACGAGGTTAGTGTTCAATTTGATCATATATTTTTATTCATACTCATGCATGGACAGAAACTCAATACTATCCCTCAGCCTTGTTTATATGCATTCTAAGTTTAAGCGACTGGTAGTGACTTGTTAATATAATTTATTATGTAACCGTGATTCTACCAAGACCCATCTGAAGTTTTGTGAATCCGGCTAAAGTTTAGAAATTACATAATTATGCATTTTTTCACCAGTCCGACGCTACAACACACAAGTTAAAATTCATATTTTGTATGTCATTTTGCGTTTAACATATTGCAGTGCTAATTTATAGTGTAAACCTATTTGGTTTGAAACACTTAACACGGTAAAGTTCTCTTAGTTGTTTTCCAATACTTTTTGAAACGTAGAGAGCGAAGCGACTGGATTTTCCGCTGAGGGCGTTAGGGGAAAATCGTGAAAAAAAATTTTTTGTTGGTTTCTGTCATGTATAACTCATTTTCGGGTGGATAGACTTCGATAAATCTTTTATTCGATAACAAAAGTGACATCGATGCGCCTTTTGTTGAACGCTAACAGCTCCGACTCAACTTCGGAGTCAAAATGGCAAAAACTGATTTTTTAAGAGTTCATCTGGCCGTACGGCTAGCACTGTTTCGCAGCCCTTATCTCGCGACACAGGAATCGAGTCATCGAGATTTACAACTTTGCTGACCACGACATTTTTGTGGGACCATACCAGGGTCTTTGTGAGCCCGCAAATGGTTCATCGACCCTTTGCTAGCAATGGCGATTTTTCAATTTTAGGCATATTACTGCGTGTTTTAAATTTACAATACAATGTTTATTAGGTTATCAAACACGCTACATACAATGGTTTTGCTATCTAGAGTCTAACTTAACTATAATATAACTTCATGGTGTGTCGAGGGTTTTACGGTTGACGAACCCGATTTTCTAAATGTAGTCTATTTTTATTTGCTTGTTTATGTATTGCGTGCAGGGCATCAAGGATGGTCTATATAAGTATTGTTAAGACTTAATACAATGATTTGGTTATCCAGTGCCCACGGTGCATATTTCATCGTATTCAGAGCAATAAGTCGTCATTTATGTACTTCGTTCAGTTACGTATTGCTAGCCCATCATGCCGAACATATGG
>JASANE010022157.1:0-24053 GCA_030248225.1 Trileptium ribeirensis | reverse complement strand
ATTATGTTGCTTAAAATTTTTTCTTAATATCAGATTCTCGTTAAGATTTTCTGTACCATTGTTATGAACAAGAAATATATATGAAATATATTTTAATTTTTAAATAAATATTGAATTATATTTTATTATGTTATTACATGATTATGTATAAATATTAATAATTATATATCAATATATATAATATACTATATATACCTACAGACTGTTTGTATTATATAATATTATAGAAATTTTGTACGGTGAGTTTGTACTTGTGTTATTTATTATTTAACGTAAGGTTCGTGACGTTGCATCGTTATAAATAGACATCTTAGTGTATGTGTTCGAGATCCCTAAACGGTTGCAGTCTCACGTCTTACTGTCTTAGGCGTAGTTTAAGACTCATAATGGGGCGTTTGCGTACGCTTAGAGCCAAGTTTGGAGGATAAATTTATCCTGTAGTTTATATATTACGGTTCAATGATCTCAAATGTGTATTAATGGTCAATGAACTAAATCGTTATACAAAATAGAATAACAAGCAGTTTGAAATACGCATATAGCACTGTCGCATTTTGGTTTATAATTTTTCATTATGAAATTGGATTTATTGGACAAACAATTCTATAATGGGTATGGTATGCGTTGGGGAAACAAACCTTAACAAACGCTCAGGCTTGGTATATCGGCATTAAATTCATATACTGTGCTATTTGTCTCCGCAACGTATTTTCCTGTCGATATGTTAAGTAAAGGAGTACCAAAATTTTTTATGACATCAATATACGCAGCACGCCTTCCATACAAAATCTAGATGGTTCTACCCTGGTCGTCCGCAGACGAGAACCCATCTATTAGGGCTAATTTTTTTAATATTTCAAACTTCAAAAACTTCGAACATTAAGCAAATCTCCTTAATCAGGAAGGCAAATACAGCGGTTGGAAACATTCTGCCCACAACGAAATAATCTATATGCGGCTTGATCATCATCATTTGTTGATATTGGTTGTCAGATTTGGGCTCACCAATCTGTCATTATTAAAGATGGTTTCGATAAACTAATAATTCCAGACTGTGATAGTAAAATTGATAACAGTCCACAAATATGTTTAAGGTTAGTTTTTCGCCAAACTAATCATGTAGGACTATAAATTTCTTTACCGATTTTTCTAATTTGCCTATTTCAGCATGTAACAGTGTGAATAGGGCTTCTGAAAAAAACGGGAATAGAATACAGGAAAAAATAAAATTGCAGTAGGTACGACTACTCAAAGGAACAATTTTTTGGTCATAATGAACCAAAAAAATTCTTCCTTTAAGGCGTACCTGCAGCAATTGTATAGTTGCTGCGGCCAAAAACAATGTAGAGCAATTTTCGAAACCGTGGGAAGAATTACAAGAATTTAAAAAAGTATTGTTAAATGGTAATCAAAAAACATTCACATTTCTTAAATCCCATTTGTCTGAAGTTGAATGATCAAATATGGTAAAATTGGATATTGTCTGGGTCGTTGACCGGTTGTGATGCCTCTTGTTAAATCCGAAAAAATATATTATCAACAAATACTTTTAAATACTGAGCGCAGCTATCTTCTACGCTAAGTACTCCAAGAAATGGAAAAAGAAATATCGGAAACATCGAGGTCACCGCAAGTGGCAATAATTCGAACTTCCAAAAGAGTGCCATTATTGCCATGACAAATCCGCAACACATTGCCTATAATTGGAAAAAATACATATTTGATAAATTTTTTCTGACATAATTTAATACACATTAAAATATGATGTTGTTGCCATGAATAAACCCACGAGGGATATTTCTATAGTTCAGCCGGAATAGCTTGCAACGGTGGCGCGCTACCACTACAGCTTAGCTATAAATCAACTCGGTATCATCAAATCATTAAGTTATGTACGATAGCGCAGTCAGGCGTTACAATTGCAGCGAAGATTCACCAATAAAACTGCTGTGACAATTTTAGAGATCAATGACTTGGATCATTTATTGTGACTAATACACGCCACAATAATTGTTCACTTCACAATAGTTTAGTATTTTGTTATACGAACTAGAAGCAGGTCTGGTGACCTAGTATATCACAGACGATAGTTCTGAGCATTCTTAGCGAAATGAAGTTGGAGAATGTTATGGTTTATGTTTTGCAAAGTAAACAATTCTTGCAATTGTGCTTTAAGTCAGTATAACAAACCATTATCAAAATGTCATGCGAGTTTTCTAGCGATTACAAATCATTGTCTCAGAAATTACGCGTCAATATACGTTGTGATATTATCAAAATTTATTCCTTTAACGTGCACAGGGTGCAAATGGCACAAGCTCACTATGTGAAGTGTTGCATTATCTGAGTTTGAGGCGCATTGTATAATGTTTGCTAGAGCAATTCTTTTTGCTCGCTTGTGCGGTTCGTTAAGGAAACGACAGACACCTACTCGAGAGCTCAGTGGTTTGTGTACACAAATTTTCAGTCATACAGCCAGGATTCGATGCTTGGTAGCTCTAACTTGTGCAATATAACTGAAATATAATAAATAAGGTTGTTTAGCACTATTGAAATCTAATACGGTACAAGTGTAATAGAAAGTCTGAAAACAAATTTATGCGGCAACTAAGTTTTGCAACACGCCTACATAATTAGGCGAGTCTCGTTCGGGTTCAGGTAATTTAAATCGACCTCTCCCTGTGTTGGTTACTTAAATAGGCTCGTCTTAGATCAGGACATGTGAAAGCCGTTCTGATTTGACAGCCCTAATTAGAACGATTTTTTTAATTTAATCATTTTAGTGGCCACATCAAAAAATGATTCCTGCATTGTACTAGAGTCTGGCATACATCTATTTATAGTATACATGTATATATCAATTAGTATATGTATTTACGATTTACACAAATCAAACAAAACAAATAATTAAAAACAAACAACACAAATTTACACTTGACGCATTATTCACAATCATAAGCATAAAAGTTCGAATTCGGTTGAGCAAGCGTTAATGACAAATGATTGCTTCAATTTTGTTTATATACACTAAACATTTATTTCAGGTCTGCGGTTCGTTCTAGCCGTGCTCGGATTGTCAATCGAATTCCAGTCCAGCCGTAGACCCAGTGAAGAATGTTGGACGCATTGGGTAACTCAAACGTGTCTTCCGTTTATAAACTTGTGTACTCTGACCGAACTACATTCTAAAGTTGAAATGACGAACCCTCAACCGTGAAAATTATTGACTAGTGTCGGATAAGATGCCGGTTGTCTAGGTTAGTGTGTAACTTGTATATATATCATTCTAAAGTTGAAATGACGAACCCTCGACCGTGAAAATTATTGACTAGTGTCGGATAAGATGCCGGTTGTCTAGGTTAGTGTGTAACTTGTATATATATCATTCTAAAGTTGAAATGACAAACCCTCGACCGTGAAAATTATTGACTAGTGTCGGATAAGATGCCGGTTGTCTAGGTTAGTGTGTAACTTGTATATATATCATTCTAAAGTTGAAATGACGAACCCTCGACCGTGAAAATTATTGACTAGTGTCGGATAAGATGCCGGTTGTCTCAGGTCAGTGTGTAACTTGTATATATATCATTCTAAAGTTGAAATGACGAACCCTCGACCGTGAAAATTATTGACTAGTGTCGGATAAGACGCCGGTTGTCTAGGTTAGTGTGTAACTTGTATATATATCATTCTAAAGTTGAAATGACCAACCCTCGACCGTGAAAATTATTGACTAGTGTCGGATAAGACGCCGGTTGTCTAGGTTAGTGTGTAACTTGTATATATATCATTCTAAAGTTGAAATGACGAACCCTCGACCGTGAAAATTATTGACTAGTGTCGGATAAGATGCCGGTTGTCTAGGTTAGTGTGTAACTTGTATATATATCATTCTAAAGTTGAAATGACGAACCCTCGACCGTGAAAATTATTGACTAGTGTCGGATAAGATGCCGGTTGTCTAGGTTAGTGTGTAACTTGTATATATATCATTCTAAAGTTGAAATGACGAACCCTCGACCGTGAAAATTATTGACTAGTGTCGGATAAGACGCCGGTTGTCTAGGTTAGTGTGTAACTTGTATATATATCATTCTAAAGTTGAAATGACGAACCCTCGACCGTGAAAATTATTGACTAGTGTCGGATAAGATGCCGGTTGTCTAGGTTAGTGTGTAACTTGTATATATATCATTCTAAAGTTGAAATGACGAACCCTCGACCGTGAAAATTATTGACTAGTGTCGGATAAGATGCCGGTTGTCTAGGTTAGTGTGTAACTTGTATATATATCATTCTAAAGTTGAAATGACGAACCCTCGACCGTGAAAATTATTGACTAGTGTCGGATAAGACGCTGGTTGTCTAGGTTAGTGTGTAACTTGTATATATATCATTCTAAAGTTGAAATGACGAACCCTCGACCGTGAAAATTATTGACTAGTGTCGGATAAGACGCCGGTTGTCTAGGTTAGTGTGTAACTTCTATATATATTTACATACTAAAATAGCATCGAGTGGCGAAATCCCAACTACCGTCCCAAGTACTTTAAAATATTAATTTTATTTATCTATATATAATTAAAATTGTGTAAAAATGAAGTTTCACAAAATTAAGACGAAGAGACAAGTATTTATACTTCGTAAAATCAAAATCATTCTAAATAAGGCCAGAACAGATAAGTTGTTTAACCAATGCTTGGCAAAAGAAGAGATAGAAATCAACGATTTGTACATTTCGCGAATACATATGTGCGAATATCGGCCATATCTGTCAATCTTGCAGAGTGTTACGAATATTCTAATCAAAATGACAGTTTACAACATGACTTATAACGTAAAAAAGTGAATGTAATCATTTTTTAAGGAGAATGGCTTATGACATGGAGCTAAAAATCAAGGTTTTAAGGGTGATTGAGTTTATTTCGAGATTATGATTTTGATCCCTTATCGAAATCTCGATTCGGCTGGCAATAGTAGGTTATCCGCGTATTGAATTTCATGGTAATTAAATGTTATACCCACATTCGGTAACAATAGTTGCAGTCCGCTCGGTCAAACTCACTGCTATTGGCATCGTTTACGCTCGTCAGTACCATAAACACAGATCACTGAATTCACGACGGACTACAATAATTTAAAAACCAATCAGTTTGTGGACGACTTCGAACCCGACAGCTCCATATGGATTCAAACAAACTGATAAGCATTTATTTGTTTTATGCGTTGATTTATGCAGAGATTTTTTACAAACTCTTATGTTTGATTTTTGATTATAATATTTCAGTACAGGTGGTGGGTCGTAACGTTAAGCTTTTTATATTTTTGTTTTGACCTTTTATGGTGTTAATTAAATTTCTTTTTTGTATTAAATATACCGCTAGTGTTATACATATAATTATGTCGTAGATATTGTAACGTACAGTAGAACTGGCCCAGGCTCTCTGAAAATCTTACAATATGCTGCCAGATGTAACGGTCATTGCATAAAACTAGTACTCAACATTTGTTAACACCACAGGACCTTTACAAGCATTAAGACACGATATTTAAGGTTTTAGGTATATACTAATAATAAGAATTAAGCAAGATATTTTACAATACTAAGGCACCTCGGTCAGTAAATTTCCAACTACCCTGGAGCCTCAGGGGTACAAGATTACTTCCCGCGGGGGCTCTGCCGTGGCCCGTAAGGGTCTGAGCCTCAGGGAGATAATTTTCCCTGTCTCCTATAAGGAATTATGACTATATGCTTGCTGCAAAATACCATTATGTATTATCTTTGCTTACCATAAAGTTGTTGCTTTAATAAAATAGGGTGTGTTTTGGCGAATATAGTGCACTATGGCCCAACAATAGTTGAAAATCCTAAAATCTTAGTTCTGCAAAAGTGACCTTTTGGGTGACGGAAGGTTTTTCAATTTTCGATCGCTGGACCTATTCTATAGGATTTATAAAATTCGTAATAATTTTCCCAACCACCAATTGCAGCAATAACATTGCCATAAGTAAACTATCAAACACCAGTGTTATTTTTGTGAGGTTTGCAAATCTTGAAAACAGAAGATAATAGTGCCTCCTTGTTTCTAATAGTGATTATAGTGTTCCAAATCCTCGTTCCTAAAATGCCGACGACCAGAGCTGTCTGCGAAACCAGTGTTCCCATTCGAATATGTGAATCGATACACATTACATTGGAGAGCATCTTTAATATTGTATATAAAAACGAAAATGAAGTAAGATGTCATTATGTTCGAAATGAGTGCACAAGGTTAACCCTTTGTTTTGTTTCGTTTCAAGCTAAACACTATTTTATAAGAAATTTTATTATTTACTAGCAGAATTCAAATCTGGTTGGGCTACATATTTCCCTAGCCATTATCCACAAAGTTCTAGAGACCGCTGTGTGCTCCATAGAAACTTTTATTTATAGCTTTCGGCATGCTCTAGAGGGATTCGTGAGCGGCATTGTTTTGTTATATTTTGGGGATTGAACTATTTGAGACTACTTTAGTTTTAAGAAAAGTTAAATGTATCCCCAAATCCATAATTAGCTAGCTAGTACATTATAAACCAATATAAAGATAGGTTACCTATTGACTTGCTATCAATAAATAGCATAATGTTGACCACTTTGTTAGAAGTTGCCACCAAAGCAACTGTAAAATTAATCAAATATTTTGGAACGAACGTTATTCGGCTGCACCAGATATTACTTTAAAATAGGTCAAGTATATAAAGCTCACTTATAGTTAAATATCACAACTGTGAAAACTTCTTTTTCAAATCGCACAAACTCAGATTAGTTTGCACAGAAAATTTCTATATCACAAATTCAGGGTATCCGAGGACAATAGCCATATTTATCACAAGCACCATGTAGCCTATGTAGATGATTTTTTAAATCAATGTGTAGTAACACAGAAAATTTCCTACAACGTGCGTCCGTCTGATCATGCCTGTGATCATTGAATAAATTTCTGAAGATACTGAATCAAATATTTTGGCGCCTCGGTTTCGGCCTTCATTGAATAGTTGTAGGTGTTAATTGGAGTAATATGGCAGTATTAACATTTTGACAGTCGAAGATTATTCACTTATACCTTTGTCTAATAACACAGAATAATTTCTGCAACGCGCGTCCCACTGATCATGCCTAACATTGTGAAAATAATTTTCTGAAGATACTGAATCAAAGGATTTATGCATAATTTACGATAAGGTGCGTGCGCCATTGCCAAATTATGTCACGCGTCCAACTCAACTAGTGCGGGTGGACTATAGCTTAGCTGGACTGCTAAGGTACATTTTTATAGCTTAGCAAATCTTAATGTGACAAACAGGGAGCTTAACTAGGCTCTGCGTGACAAACGGAGCGTCCGGCTGAAATGCATATTGAGAAATTGTATTTAGGATTGTGTTTAGTGTAATAGCATTTTGTTCTATAGCATTTTCACATTAATTCTAAGTTATATATGTTTTAATATATACAATTAAAGTTTTAAGCTGTATGCCGCTTTTGGGGCATTATTTAGATACGTATAATAAAAAGGTAATTTTCGCGGACTAAATAGTCCCTGGCTTAAGTCTAATGCTCAGCTGAACGCCTCGTGACAAAAGCACAGTCCGGCTCGACATTCGATGACAAATTCTAGCTAGCTAGCCTAGCTAGGCTATCCAAAATTTTAGTAGTCGAGATGGACTGTATGCGTGACATAGTAGCTAGCCCATTTAAACGCGTGACATAATTACGACCATGCGCACGCATCTTGTTGTAAATGATGCATTAGTGTCAGTTTCGAAGGTAATTGAATAGTTGTAGGTGTTAATTGGCGCAATATATATGGCAGTATTAATATTTTGACAGTCGAAGATGATGTAGTTACCCTAGGCATAGCAGATTATTGGGTATACTCGTTGAAGAAAGAGGATATTTTGTTGAGCGTCATAGTAGGCTATTAAGCAATATTACAATCCATATGAGAGACCGGGCCGGGTAGAGTCGGTTGGTTTCGGGTCTTGCCATAGACCCAAATCGGGTCGTCTGATATATTCCCGTCCAGCGATGCAGTAAATTAATGTCGTAGCATATCATGTACTAATTGCGTGCAGCATGCAATTTTGCGCAATTCGAACCCAAGCTGTGGTAGACCCAGTTCTTGATCAATGAAAATGCTCGTCTAATATATACATGTGCTATAAGTATGAGTATAACGCAAAATATACTAGAAAGCGAAGCATATTTTAAAACAATATTACTGCTTTCATTCAGGATATTTCGCGCATATAGATGTATGTCGAGAAACTGTAGGAAAGTCGGATCGGGTTGAGTCTGAATATTTGTAGCGATGCAGTATCAAATTTAGGCAGTTTTTACAGTTTGGTGTTTGGTCACATGTTTACACATTTAGGTTCTACGCTTTTGAGTTGTTGTAGTTTATTTATTGGATTCACAGTGATAGAACATTAAAAAGCTTTGATTTGTTAGCTGTCAGGAAAAAGTAAATAAAACAGCTGTTGCTGATAATTAGGACTTTTCCGACACAAGATATACAATTATTGTAAGCACTACTTCATATTAATATACCATAATGATTATAGAAACTATCAATGTATTTATATCAGATAGCCATATTGCAAATACTGTTTGGTTACGTTACATGAAGGAAGCATGTGGCGATAGCCTAACAATATCACCTTTACCCGAAGTTTAAGTTCTACGAAACATTACGGTTCAGGCTTACTCCTGGTCAAATCGAACTTGTTTCCTGCGCAGCTTATAGAGCTGCAAGGTTAGGTCAGGATACGCTAATTTTAAATCTATCGGCTAGGTAATTGATTTTCATCGTAGCTGCTTAAACCCAGATTTTTAAGTACGCTCTGTATAAGGTTTATTATAGCAAGTCTTGGATTAAATTTGGCTGGCGCCGCGTTATTCACCTACTCTATTCGATGTAACATCAGCAACAATCCCACCTTAGTACTGTTTTCTGACGTTTCATTCGCATTTGGAATTTGTGGCTCCAAATAGTTCGCGAATAACTATTTTAATAGGATCAACTCAGCTCCTGCATCAATGTTACCGAAATATATATAAGTCTAGTTTTGTCGCATTTACATAAAACTCGCTTTAATTCTTTCACTTGGTTGAGTATTTCTATATATCAACGACAGCCAAAGCTGGCAGGGGTCGTCAGGAGGAGGTATTCGTAAGTGAGTCCTCAAAATTTTCATCAATTTTTGCCAAATTTTCCACATTTGTTCTTAATTTTCTCTTGATTTTGAGCGAGCCTTAAGTGCGCGGTTGACAAGTTGCTTAACCTTCACCAAGGCCCTCAGGGGAAGGAGGTCTTAGGGTTTGGAGGTGCTCAAGATTTTCCACATATTTTGTCAATTTTTTGAACATTTACCACGAAGTCTTCGGTGAGCGGTGGGAGACAAGCTGGTTAGCCTTCATGGAGGTATTCAGGGAAAAGTCTTCGACAAGAAAGGTCCTCAAAATTTTTATCAATGTTTGCCAAATTTTTCACAAACTATGTTAATTTTCTCAAAAATTTTCGAACGCCTTCACCGTGCGGGTCATAGTAAATTGCTCAGCCTTCGGAGGGGAAGAAGTTAAGTGAAGTTTCATGAAAGTCGTTCGTCAAGGGTAACATTCCGACCCTCAATCATGGACACCAACATTTCAGTCAGATGATACTAAATATTTTGAGTTTTGAACAAAATAATTTCTCTCCAATCAAAAGCTCTGTGGCCATTCGGATAGGGTTGGTAGCGGGTTCTCTCGTGTTTGACGGAAATTTCCAAAATGCAATTTACAGATTTTTTAAGTGCAACGTAGCCCTTCGCCATTTGTACGTGCCCCATTTCGTTTATTATTACGCTGCTGCGCCCCGGATTGCCAGAATGGCAAAACTTCATATCTTAATGAACTGTTATGCGGCTATATAGCTGTATCATCTCTTAATGAAAACTGAAGCGAATATTGACCTGCTTAAATCACATATAAATTCATAAACTATTAAAACCCTATTAATTTTGAAAGTTTGTGCAGAGCAACCACCACAAATAGCGTCGAACCAAATTACCCTTTTGTATATGTTTGTTTGGACGACGTTCCACCAACTTTTGCCACGTGGGCGAACTGAGTTCATTTCCGAATCGTTTGGAAATCGCATGGCTGAGAGTGCCGTACATTAGCCACTAAGTCATTTCGAAGCCGTTGTTCCATTTTCGAAGGAACTTCAGAAAGCGAGCACAAAATAGTGCACTTGTAACTAAAAATAAACGTAAACACACGACAAATTCAGCTAGCGTATTGCTTCGCAATGCGCATTGGGCTTTTCTGATTCAGCAGGCATATGATCTAACAATAATGTCAAATTTGGTCTGAGTTTGGCGTAAATTTAGTGCTCCGAGACAATGGGTTGTATCTAAATCGGTTGGTTGACAGAGAACGCGGTTATAAACGTTGGCGTTGAAAATCTGAAGAGTGTCACACTCCTGAGTATAGCAGAATATTATCGGTTCTGCTACTATGAAACAACTTGATGATATTCCAGATATAATGATTACGTCAAAGAGATTCGGAATTGCTAGTTACGCAATTTTTTATCTGGCCTTAGCGATAGAAGCTTAATGACGAAGGAATTTGAAAAGTAGATGTTGAAAATTTGAACTTTGGTGGCATTCGAATACAGTACCTTCTTTCTTTGGATCCGCAAGAAACCGCTCTGACGACGCAACAGTAGTTTGTAACGCTGCTATTCCTGGCAGTAATTATAAAGCAACAAATCGTTTGCTAAAACGCCAATTACATCGTATTTTTGATAGGTATTGAATTATGGTGTATAGAAAGACCCTCAATGCCATCTCCTAGATAAGCATGACCATCAAACTGTACATTAATTTAATTAGTATTGTAAAAATGCTTGGTGATATTCTAGATATGAATAATTATTTTTACAGGCCTCATAAAACAACTCTTTGCTAAAATTTCTATTACAGCATGCTATTTTTTCTATGTCTTCAATGGTGTTAGCTAGACCATCAAAGCCTTCTCCCAGATAAGCAATTGAAGATTATATGTACTAATCATTTGTATAATAGCTGACTTTCTGCAAACTGCATTATTGCATTTTCAAGTGCATTGTCAGACTAAACGAACATTACAATATTTATACCTTTCGACATTACCATAATCGGCTTCTACGACACTCAAAATAAGCGTTACAACAAATGTAACAAACATACGACTCCGTCGTTTGCATTGAATTTATTTGACAACTACCGCACGTATATTACTCCGTTTGGTATCTTTACGGTGTATGACAGATTTTGTTCGTCCCACATGCGTTTTTCTTCGTAAACTACCATTTGTCGCAGTTGTCAGGTTATGACACTGTTTTCGTTCATTATTTGCAAGATATTTTCCCATTCGTCTTAAACTTTAGCTTCATTGCTATCATAATTAAGGGTTCACCGCTACTACATAATGCAATCGTAATGCGATGTTCTGAAAGTCCCACGGCTGAAGTTCGCAGTCTCCGAACTGGCGCGTTTTAAACGTGTCTGAGTCATCATGCTACTTTTAAGGCAAAACAAAATGGTATCACCACAATAATTGATGCTAGCGAGAACGACCTCTTCAGTTTTAAAGTGGACGATCTGTTTATTAACATGTTGTTTATAGTTGGAGTAGCTCACGTAATTACTTCCTGTGGGCGCCAGAAATCGAGGTTTATAGTTCACGAACAAATTTATTCTAATAGTGACGCCAAACAATTCGAAGCTATCCGTTAGCATTTAGTTTTCACAGGCTAAACCCAATTAAATAAAATTCTACAAATTCTCGTAAAAGCAAAATATTTCTGAAAATTTTCTAGGATGTGTACGAAATAAAAACGGCTAGATTTTAATTGCATTGCATTGCAAGAACAATTCTAACAAAATTTTCGATTGAAAAAACGCACTAAGCACAAAATTTAGACGGAATAACAAAATGGAATTGTCGATGCTTGCATGATGAGTTGACTGTTAACTGAACAATGTAGATATTGCTAATTTAAACGTTGGCTGAACGTTATTGCATGTATCTTTTTTTCGTAATTCAATTCAAACGATCGTCGGCAAAGATTTATGATATATATGCTGTTGTGACATTATCATAAAAAAGAAAGAATCTCGGGTTAAAGCATAAATTCTTAAATACCGCTGCACTCGTGCTTAATTAATTAGAATTTTGATTATCGATGAACAATTATTGGTCGCTATGAGATATCTAATCCAGAACGCTCTGGTGTAATGCACGTTTACTAGCCATCGAGCTATTTTGGAGCTAAACGAGCAAATAACAATGCGCGTACAGTGGTGCAGCACTCGCCGAATGTAGGTAATACAACGTATTCAAACGTAATTTAATTATATATATAACACAAACAACATAATTTCAATAGAAACACGATAATAACTATAATGAAATCACAGCATAATCAAGGGTAAAGAAAGACCAAGTTAAGGTAACCTTACTCGCGTTTCTCTTAGAAACCACGAAATCATTTAGAGAATGTGATCCATTCAGGAGGCAGAAAGTCCAAAATATTTGAATTTCTTTAACAGAAAATACTTCTACTGACTTGTTCTCACTGGACGCACTCACCCTGAGGCTTCGCACCAACGCACAATGAGCACAAATTGTGCGAAATTGTGGGAAAATTGGCAATAGGTAGGTGAAAATCGGTGAAACGATGGCCAAAAAAATGAGCTCCAAAAAATTTTAAAAATTTATCCCCCTGACAACCTCCGCAGACAGCTTGATTCCTCTGGGCACGAGCTCCCCCCGTCGCATCAGCTGCCCCCCCCGCCAAACTTCGAACCTCCCTCATGCATGGCTGCCAGCTGATGTACTAGGTTTGCATGTGATACGCTGTCTCAAATGCTTTACAGAAGTCCAAATATATGGCATGACCCAAACATGATTGTTGATACTTCATTGCAAATAGCCTATTGACATGCATAAGTAAGTTAGTTGAAGGTGATTTTCCCTTCCGAGAACCCTAGGAGTCGTTGCCGAACAAACTGATGCTAGAGGGTCAAACATGTGTAATACTAAATTTTGGGTCATGAATAGGGTAACTATTTAATTCACCTCCCACAACTACTGTTGTTGTTTGTAAAATAAATTTTTATGTTTCATATTACTCGTTGGGTTGTCAAAAATATTTTTTATTAGTTGGGCTGAAATGACGCATTCCAAAGTACAGTGCCAATGCACCAGTCAAGATATCCGAATTTTTTGCTTGCCTTTGTGATTCATCAGAGACTGCGTTTAATATCATAACATTGCTAGCATATTAAAGCAGTTCCTTTCTGAAAGAACACTTGCATGGACATTTTAGAGCCTCAGCTGTAATTTCAGTCGAAACTTTGGGCTACCTACACAGGTCTTATGCTGGGTTATGTGTGCAGGCTTAAATAGCTTTGACAAACATATCTTAGATAACCTGTAACTGACTTAAATGTATTTTGTGCACCCTTTAAATGTGGTCATTTTTTGGAATGTTGGTTAATTTTCTTGCAGCCACTATTGAACAATATTGCACGTGGAAACGAGCTAAGATAAAACAGATCTAGGATGTGCATACTGAGAAAAATACATGCAGAAAAGCGCAAGCTAAAATAAAACGCATATAGGGGGCAAGCTAAAATACAAAATGCCTAACAAAGCCTAATTTCTATAACGATATAAATTCATTCAAAAATAAAAAATCATCTGCGCATATTTTTGTGGGTGAGGCGGGTAGCATAAAGCGCGTACTTCTCTTCCTGGATTTCTGGAGGGTCACTTTTGCGACCTCTGCCCATCTTCCTTTTTGGGATCTCTCTTTTCATGGAATCAATTTATTCCAGATAAAGATACAAGCATATCTATGTGAATAGCTAATCTGTGACACAAGCGATATGATATGTGATATGTGACACAAGTGATCATCATGATAGCCCATCAGTTCCAGCAGGAGCATCTTGTTAGTATAATAAAATCAGTTGAACACAAGATTTTATAACATACACTGGTGATAATCCATTACTAACTAGTCAAAGAAAGGGAAAGCGCCGGCAACATAAACACAAAGCTTTGCCGATCTCTGTTTCTCCTACTTTTCGAGCCTTACGATGTCCGGATTGGCAACTGGACCAACAAGTGGTATTGCTGCAAACTGTCACGATCTCTGTTTCTCCTACTTTTCGAGCCTTACGATGTCCGGATTGGCAACTGGACCAACAAGTGGTATTGCTGCAAACTGTCATACACCGGTGATAATCCATTCCTAACTAGTCAAAAAAAGGGAAAGCGCCGGCAGCATAAACACAAAGCTTTGCCGATCTCTGTTTCTCCTACTTTTCGAGCCTTACGATGTCCAGATTGGCAACTGGACCAACAAGTGGTATTGCTGCAAACTGTCATACACCGGTGATAATCCATTCCTAACTAGTCAAAAAAAGGGAAAGCGCCGGCAGCATAAACACAAAGCTTTGCCAATCTCTGTTTCTTTTACTTTTCGAGCCTTACGATGTCCAGATTAGCAACTGGACCAACAAGTGGTATTGCTGCAAACTGTCATACACCGGTGATAATCCATTCCTACCTAGTCAAAAAAAAAGGGAAAGCGCCGGCAGTATAAACACAAAGCTTTGCCGATCTCTGTTTCTCCTAATTTTCGAGCCTTACGCTGTCCAGATTGGCAACTGGACCAACAAGTGGTATTGCTGCAAACTGTCATACACCGGTGATAATCCATTCCTAACTAGTCAAAAAAGGGAAAGCGCCGGCAGCATAAACACAAAGCTTTGCCGATCTCTGTTTCTCCTACTTTTCGAGCCTTACGATGTCCAGATTGGCAACTGGACCAACAAGTGGTATTGCTGCAAACTGTCATACACCGGTGATAATCCATTCTTAACTAGTCAAAGAAAGGGAAAGCGCCGGCAGCATAAACACAAAGCTTTGCCGATCTCTGTTTCTCCTACTTTTCGAGCCTTACGATGTCCGGATTGGCAACTGGACCAACAAGTGGTATCGGTGCAAACTGTCATACACCGGTGATAATCCATTCTTAACTAGTCAAAGAAAGGGAAAGCGCCGGCAGCATAAACACAAAGCTTTGCCGATCTCTGTTTCTCCTACTTTTCGAGCCTTACGATGTCCGGATTGGCAACTGGACCAACAAGTGGTATCGGTGCAAACTGTCATTTTTGCCTCTATACTTGTAGACTGCGGTGGATTTATGGACCAGTCACCTTGGTACGGTTTCAAACTAAAGGACTTGCGAGCGATGGTTCTTTCCCAAATCATCCACTACGCAGGGTTGGGCAACGGTCGGATTTGACGTCAAATGGCTGGTCGAACCGTAGCCCAACACTGTTACTTACTCGCTCAGCTATTGGATTTTACCTGATAATACAAAACATTACATTTGGCAAAATGCACGTTTGATAGCTATATTTCTTGAAATAGAGATGAGTAATATCAGCATGTGCGATTGTTTTAGCCAAAGGCGCTCATGACTCAAGAATCATTTATAGATAGAAATTAATAAAAAAATGAAAAACACAGCAAATTTGTAAAATCAGAAGCAAGATTTTGAGGTTTCAATAAAAAATAGCTAAATTATCGAGCTAATATTGTCTTAATCAGTACTGCGGTAGGATTTAACAACGCTATGTTTCAGGCCAAAACAAACCCAGAATTGTTTTGGTGTTATCACACTTAACTATATTGTAGTAGTCAGATTTAGCTTTAATTTTTACTGTACATAAGTCATTACATTGCCTAATTGTTGCAATACCACTTCAGGAACTTCTCCGTATAATGAAATGACGCCGTATAAATTTAGAGTTATATATATGGCGAAATCTGCATAAATTTCGTTATATACTGCAAACTATAAGATGTTAAACATTCTGTCTATTACACCGCCAACTTGTAGCAATATTGCACCAGGACACTGCCCGTATAATGAAATGACACCGTATAAATTTAGAGTTATATATATATGGCGAAATCTGCGTAAATTTCGTTATGTACTGCAAACTATAAGATGTTAAACATTCTGTCTATTACACTGTCAACTTGTAGCAATATTGCACCAGGACCCTGCTCGTATAATGAAATGACACCGTATAAATTTATAGTTATATATGGCGAAATCTGCGTAAATCACTAAGCATAGGCATCATTATGCTTAGATCATATAGATCACATAAGCATCATTCAGGAGGGCCAAAAGTTTCTAGGGCTGTATGTCCAATCGTTCATTCAGTCTCTTAGCTGAGCCATCCAAGTTTGCCACAGGGCTCGCTTCATCCTGTCTCCTGCGCAAATGAATAAATTGAATTAGTGTGTATTGTGTTTTATTTTTTAATTTACTAACACGTTATTACTTTATAAAGTTTATAGTCAGTTTTTTTTCAAATATTAGTTAATACTTGCGAGCGAGCAACATTGACGAAGGTGCGCAGAACGGTAAAATTATGACAAGTATATAAATTGTTGTAGCTGGAGTTTTTTTATCAATCAAATTTGAGGCAAAACAGTCTTCCTATTTATATTTTTCACAGTGGTAATCTTTTGCTACACTGAGCTGTTGTCAAAACAATTTAGCTTCAACAGCGCAATTGTACGCACGCCAGCGACAGTTGTCGCTGCATCAATAACTGATGAGAATTCAGCTCCGGATATCTAAAAACCGCTACATTAAAAATGATCAATTTTTAGGAAGATATACTTTTAGATTATATTTATCGTTGTTCAGTCATTTAGAAAGGATACGCTAAGACTATTTTCTATGGTCCTAACTAAACGTTGATTCTTAAGGGAAAATACTGTAAAACGGTACGCAGTACCCCCGTAATAACTACATCTCGCCAAAGCCATATTTAGCACGGTAAGGTCGCACCCCCTCCAACCGCCGACTGACCTCGGATGCGCGAAAATTTTGGTAATTGTAGTAAAACTATAGCAAAAATTTTTGCAACTATGGCAAATATTTAAGAATATTTAAGCTATTTTAGCTAAATTTTAGAAAAAATTTAAGTAAATGTAGCAAAAGTTTGTAATTTTATCAAATTTTTTAAAGAAACTTACAAAATCTACAAACCTCCATTCTACAATCCTGGTTTACATGTTGGGGCAATCACCTCCCGTGCCTACTCACCCGCACACCCTCTCCCCAATTATCTACTCGCTGCCGCGAAAGAAAAGTTGTACACTAAAAAGGTACAATTTCAAACCTGACACTGCCACAAACTCTTAAATTCCAGCTTTTACACAGCATGACAGGTTAGGCACCTTAAAGATAAAGTAAGAGCGCCTTACATTTTTATTACAAGTACAGTGAATTTCCCTTGTTAGATTGTATTTATGTAATAATTGCCGGTGCAAAGACAAGAATGTTGAAAATAGGAGAATCAGTTACTTGATCCTTGATCAGTGAAACAAGTCTTGTTGCTGTGTACGCAGCTGTACTCTGCAGCATATGCATTACAACGAGGTGGTTTCATGTTATCCTAATTATAACTGAAATAACATATACAAGCGAGGCATGATCCAACTATTCTGATACAATCTGTAGTTGGGTTAGGCTTTGTGTGATTAACGGGCAGGTACGTTTGGTTATTTGTGATAATAATTAGTGAGTTGCATTTGAATTGCAAACGAACAAATTTCAAAGTACAAAGTTACGTTGATTGCAATTAGAAATTTTATTAAATGTCGATGTGTAGAATTGAATGCGGTTCACTCTAAACGAGCAATCCATAACAGATTTGTGGAGAAGTGCATGTAGTAATACGTCCTGAGTATAGAAAACTTCTGGCTTGTTGATTGCAGGCATGGGATCGAGTCTGAGTCTAAAAATCAATTGTTTTTAGTTTTTTATATTGCAGATTGTTGACAAACATTTTACTTATAATTTATTATGTGCTCCATATAGAATGGCAAGTCCATTACTGTATAATATCGCTCGTGACTGTGCTTGCTACTGGAAGCAGATTATGCAAATTGTTATACCACTTTCGCTATTACCACTGATCATCAATGAACCGTCTAGGGTACGTAAACTTGGTATAAATTACAACTATTAGCCTCGAAATTAGCACTACTTTAACTTAGTTTATCCGACAAAGCCAGCCGCACATTCACGCAGCTCCGTTGTAGGACGAGACAACACGTGATACTATTTGACGGTTTTAGATAAAAATGGACGCAATCTTTCAGCGTCGTTATAAGTATTTCATCTATTACGCTTAAGAAAATTTAACTGACATTTGCTACAGTAGATGTTACGCTGTGACCGTTGGGTTGACATGTGCTGTATCCCGGGAAAAATTTGAGCGGTAGATTATAAAGCTATGTTATGTTTTAAAACGGAACTGTCACAAGTTAAGTAATAAAGTACCTAATTTTCAATAATATAAAATAGCAGATGGAAAATGTGGATTTTAAGGGTGTATTCCTAATCCGATCTGAATCCATTAAGATGAGACTACAGTGCCTTATAGTCACCGTCATTTGGCTTTCGCTTTGAGCAATTTCGTATTCATAACAATCTAGCTTCTGTCAATCACTTCAAATTATTTGCAAAGCAGCGTCGGGCGAACTAAAGCTTGCTGTTATTTATTGAATGGACACGCCTTACCTTTCTCCGGGACTGTACATTGACTGTTTTAATATTGTTTGAAATTTCTACAAAGTTTAGACATTAAATCTAAATTGTGTGTTTTGCTGTTTATTCAACGACACCCTGGATAACTCTATAAATTTTAACACTAATAAAACCAAATCCCGAAACCATTATTCCGATCGGTAGGTAAAACGTTTCTCGGCATAATTTAGATCAAATGTTGTTACTGTTCAGTGTAAACCTATTGTGCATACTAAAATTCATCCCGAAATACCAAATCTCTCTTATTCCGAGAACCCTACAGGCAAACGGGTGTATTTTTGCATATTATTACCTTTATTTATGGAAGTCATGCATAATTGACGCGTTAACACCACGTAATCGGGTAAAAGTTTGACTGAACGTAATGATATCAATACAGTATATATCTGCGAAATTTGAGTTGCGGTCTGCTTACAAATATTAGTTGGGCTGCATTTCTTCTCATATCTGGTTTCTGTTTTTTGTATGATTTGGGCTTCGGTTGTCCAAGAGAAAGCAATCCACAGCATTTGATGAAAGGGTGCCATCGCAACATCTAGTGTTAATAAGTGTTTTTTGTTGCAGGAAAAGTCTTGCGCTTTCGTGATGATATTAATGGGCTTTTACTGGATGCTTGAGCTGGTTCCACTTGCTGTAACGTCCATGTTTCCGATATTCTTGTTCCCACTTCTTGGTGTTCTGGACGTGCGGGATACGTGTGCTCAATACTTGAAGGTTCGTGCTAACAATGTTTAATGTTAAATCAACGTTGATTGTTAAATCAAAATCACGTTTTGCTAAGTAATATAGAATGCCTTTGTCACTCATTGTCATTTATAACCACTGAACTTCGCCGAAAATTAATGATTCAGAGAATAATTCAATTTTTGCCAATGACAATCGTACTGTAACGATGTTAGATTTGGTCGTTAACTAAAACGTGTGTGTTTGAAGAAGGAAAGGCAGGCTCAAGTTACTGGAAGACCAAGGTAATCTCAATCGGTAGTGTGGGAATAGATTTAATTAACCGTGGAAGTAGCACTCAGAACTTAAGATAACGCTCGTTACTACGTTACCAATACACAACGACAACACACTACAAGCAGAATAAATATATAAGTATATATAAATTGATTGAGGTAAGAAGAGGGATCGTAGGATCCAATGCCTACCCTTAGCAATATGAATATATAATATAAGTGACACACAACCACCAAATACTCACAAGCACCAGTAAATTTTCGCTCGCAAAGCCGTATACGTATATTTGTATTGATTGAGTTAAGAAGAGGGATCGTATGATCCAAGTCCTAGCCTTAGATTGAATACACGTATACGCTATATCGGAGCACTAGTGTGCTCTCGCAACAACACTGCAGACTGAGTTCCACTGGGGCTAGGTTCAGAAAATGGAGCACCAGTGTGCTTTCAATTAGCGCTTAAACTGGAGCACCAATGTGCTCTCAACCGAATAGAACAGAAGCACTAATGTGCTCTCAAAAGTACTCAACTGAAGCACCAATGTGCTCTCAAGACACAATGCAATTGAAGCACTAATGTGCTCTCGATACTCAATTACAGATGAAGCACTAATGTGCTCTCAAGCATAGAAGCACCAGCGTGCTCTCAGATACGTGCAACTCAGTCAACAACGCTGTATAGAAGCACCAACGTGCTCGCTCGCAAAATTGTTTAAGTTATAAAGGAGACCGCTTGGTCGAATGTATAAAGTAAACACTTACCAGTAAATCGGCACTTTGAGAGTGAGCCCTGATTAGTGCCTGACTTGATCTTTTATACCTGTTGAGCTGTCTGGGAAACCTAGATCGCTGGGTGATATTCTTAGAATTGTTCGAAATCTTGTGTGGTCTTGTTTACTAGAATCTCCGCTTTAGTTATTTTAGAGGCCCATCGCATGCAAGCGATTTTTCTATGTCTTCGACTTTTGATATCAAAAAGTATCTAAAATTAGCGACAATTGAAGCCAACCACTCAGTTTGACATTTAGCGTTATTGCAAAAAAATTCTTCGCAAAACTCCCCGCCAGCGTTAATTCGAAGAATTTGGTTATTTTTTAACGGAAAAACTGTCAAATTTTTCAACAATTTATTCATGTTGCCATTCAAATAAAATGATTTTGAAGATCTAAAAACAACTTTATAAAATGCCAGGTAAAGTAAAATCTTGAAATCTCTTTACGTTGACGACAGTTTAGAGTAAAGAACAACATCTAAAAAAATTTTTGTCAAAAACGCTAAAAATTATTTCAATTGGGTTTAAAAAAACTGGAAACTAAAATTAAGAATGCCAAAAATATCAAAATACACATATGTGTACACATACCGATAAACACATGAATACACATACACACGTTTTACCGCATACATGCACATATACATATACACACGTAAGAAATGCATGCACGCATGTTGGCATACGAACAGACGTATGATCATTATTTATACATGTTTTGTTATGAACAATGTCACATGCGTTATAACATTGTCGATGTCCAAAACAAATTATGTTCGGAAGTGCACATAACTGGTTAGGTATCCGTTTAGTAACCCAACACTACATCTGAGCTCAATGATTTCTAAAGTCTATGACAGACTGCCAACACCTATCGTACGATCGTCTTGCGAATCTGTGTTTTCAATTGCATAAAATCAGAATCCAACGCCTTCAAACAATTTTTCGCCAAACGAAGACTATCTAAATATTGGACAGGTAATGGGCAGCCAAGCTTAAAATGATCCCACTGACCATGCAACCACTTAACGGGCAATATTGGCTTTACACAGGACGCGTATAAGATTGTGTCCAATATAGCAAAGCCGGATCGAAAAATGGGGCACGGGATAATAGCACTTAGTTTATCCGCCATGGGGTCACAGAAAGTGATTACAATGTATATACATAAGTGGCAAAGCAAATAAAATCATGATGAATCTGCGGGACAATGGTCAAATAAAAAAATCCCGAATATACTTTTATAACACCGCTGCTGTAATAAGGTGCGTGTTGAGATAAATAGCCGTACTGACAGCACCATAATCTAGACCATTTCATAAGTGGTGAATGCACACATCTCCATGTGAATAATAGTTGAAAAGATCAAGTCAAAAACTTGACATTACTCGTGAAAAGTGAAAACGCGGAACGACCGTTCATAAAAATCTGAACGATCACTTATCACGGTCCATTCCTTAATTGTAAAATAACAAAAAACACATTCATTTACCCTGATAAGGCAAACACCGCACGAACTATCGAGAGGCGTTAGTAAAACCAGTATGGCTCCCAGAAATCAATACGATACACGATCACACGACGACTTCAAGGCGCCAAAGACCAGAGTAGCAGAATAACCAAAGTTTTACCTAAAAATTTTAAAGAATTTTGTACAGTAGTAAAGGACTCATGGGATTTACCTATAATTGACACTTTCACTTGTCGTTCATGTCAACTGAATATTTTCGTGAGTGAGTACATACCGTATTGAATGTAAAAGTGATGCAATGGATCTGTTGGAAGCTTAGTTAGTGCACCAAACCTAAGGTGACACGACCCACCACCCCATTTTGCAGTATCCTATAGTCAGCGTTTTCAAATCCCTAAAAGGCTAGAAAGTGGAGGCAAAACTGGAAATGAGTCATGCTTAAGATCGGAAATTATTTCTTGGAGAATATAGTTAAAATCTTTATAGGTTTTGAGTCACTGTAATGTTGAATATCTATCAGCAGATTCTAAAGCACTTATAATTCTTTGTTTAGAAACAGAAAAACTAGGTAAACAGACAACTGCCACGTCGTAATGGCGCCCAAGTACACACCTGTTAAAACATTAACCACGAGTTTGCTTACGCTCATCGAGAATATAACTGGCTACAAAAATTCAAAGCTACTGAGATTCGGATATATTGGGATCGCAACTATGTATCCTACAACAAAACAAGTGACAGGCCTCAGATACTCGAAACCCATATGAGGGCATGAAATAGAAACAGCGTCCCTTTGGCCATTGCAACGTTTTGAAGTGTAAAATTTTTTTTATTTCCAAGGTTAGAACATCAGAGCAATGAAGAGATAGATAGCCCAAAAATGTAGATTTGTAACCTTTTATACTTGGTTTGTCATATACATATATTGACACATATCCTTGTACATATACATTTAGCATCACTATCATTAAATGTGTTTCAAAAAAGTTGAAGGTGAGAATCATGTCTATCCTTGCAGTTTCATAAGCAGTGATTGAGCAACTCACATTCGGAACCAAGATGAGTACAAATCTCGGAACAGTTCGCTTAAAGCAAAGCAATCAACAAAAATTTCCAAGCTTTCGGTATGTCTATATCCATAGCTTCATCACCAAAATCAGGCGAAGTTACTATTGTCACATGTGTGTTAATAATACATAAATCGAATTAAGTTATTACGTGGAAGGCGTAGTAGATCAAGCGTCGATTGCAAGTCATTGCGCTTTAGGTAATTATTGCTTTAGGTCGGATCGGATAGCTGGAAACGTACTGCTATTAAACACAGCTGTACCGGCATATCTTCTCCTTTTAGTGAATGGCTGCTAATGGTCGTAGGCTCTTGTGCTCAACACTAGTGGACTTAAACCACATGCGTACCTTTATATTATCCGAGCGGAACCACTTGGTGATCTTCGTATTATTTATCAATAAATGCACCCATGGGCCTATATACTGCCTAGTTTATCGGCGAAAAATAATAACTTACCTGACGTGGTCCTGGGTTGAGATCGAGATAAGAATTGAACCGTTTGAAGTTACAATTGTCTAATGATTGCTCGCTATTCGCCTTTTCAATATGGTAATTGTAAAATGCAGATGTATGCGCAATAACAAAATTTACGTAACACCCTATTCGTATTCTAAAATATTGTGAATGTAGCTTTATAGTTTATTTATACGTTACCAACCTTTGAGAGAGAAAGCTTGATAGGTCGAGTAAACTAATTTTTGGACTTCGTTTGCATATGTGCTAAACCTACATTCGTACCTACCTATGTTCGAAATTAAGCAGGTATAATCACAAAAATATCCACAATTTCGTCGTGTATGACTGGCGTATTATATAAAAATATTCTAAATTACAAATCCAGGGGTTTCACGTTGCTCTAACTCAGCACCATGCCCCTCCTTGCAAATTGCTTCACATTTGCAAGGAGAAGCTGTGGATACGTGTCAAAGGCTACAGGCGTTGTTCTCCCAAAATTTATTTATTATTAAAATGTATTTCAGCCTTTCAGGACCACTGAAGTGAGACTCCCACAAAGAATAAGAATTTTTTTAACCTTGAATTAAGGAAACTTTCTTTACAA
>JASANE010022155.1:0-39876 GCA_030248225.1 Trileptium ribeirensis | reverse complement strand
TTGTAATTATAGCTGACGGAAAGTATGCTGAATTTCAATCGGTTTTCGCTAACCGAAAATTGTCAAAATCAAATCTAAGTTCTAGAAATTGCACCATGCGCTCGAACATAATTTTGGCGAATTTCAATTTGCAGAAATGTCTTGTTCCCTAATGCAGTATTATTCAGCGTTCGCGAACAAATTTAATGCAATAGTGGCGTCAATATCAAATTGATCAAACTGTTAAGCTCCTGATATCCGCGAACAAAACCCTCTCAATTCAAAATCTACAAAATTTGTGTTTTCAAAAATTTGGGCAATTTTACGCAAATCGTACGTAAAATGGCTAGATTGCAATCGCAGACCAGTTGTGTCGGTGAATTGTTTTTCAACAAATTTCACGTAGCAATTTTTATGCGGAATTACAAAGTAGGATGGTTGGTGAGGTCATCTTAAGTTTACTTGTGCATTAATGAATAACAGTAAACGTTGAAAATGTGGGTACAAGATTCAGCATACTGACGTTAAACTCAATAATGTTCAGTCGAAATCGTACACTAGAATAATACAGTATTCGCCATAATTTATTGTTGTGTTATGAACGAGCAGAAATAGAGCAACTAGCAAAAATATTTATCATATTCCTAAGTAAAGTTTTTTCTCACAACCAAGTTGTGATCGCGCAACGAGCGAGTAGTGGTCAATAATTATGCCGAATACTGCATATTCTTATTAATATTAGAGTTTATAACGTAAAAAATAAGATTTTATGTTTGAATGAAACGTTGTTTGGGTTGAAAATCTTCAATGATTACGATGTGCACAAGTTGTTAATTTTGTTTTAGTAACGGACAATAAATTAGAATTTCAATACCACAGAGATTTAAATAGAGATGAGATGTAAAGTTCATTTGGGATGAAGATGTTAAAGGCAAAATACCTAAGGTTCGGCGCTAGTATATATGTAAATGGTCCCCTCCAAACTATGATGTGAGTATCCCCCAACCACAGTAAGTGTCCACACACACTGTCTCTCTCCAAGTTATTCTGTAGCGGGACCCGTGGTACATAATAACAAAAATATTTTTTGAAAGAAATTTTCTGGAAACAAATTCAGACACTAGTCTGCTCGAATTGAAAAAAGAACAAATGGTTGAAATTTGATAACATGCTCTTAACTGGGTGTAGTCGAGGTGATTTTATTTTTGTGAAACCACCATGCTGCTCTAAATTCGAGATTTATTAATCTGGTTAATGATAGTAATGATTTTTGTATGTTGTGTTTTTAAATGTTACAATTATTTCTAAATACTAAAACACTGTATTAACGCCTCAAAATATTAGCTCACAGCTACAGCTAGTTATGTAAATGGTATAGAAACAAAATTAAATTCTCTCCCCGGGTTGCGATTTTTCTCGGACATAAACGTGGGTCTCCCAAAGATTGACCTTATAAATTGGTAAAGTTATCATGGAGGCGTTTTTAAATTGAATGTGAACATTGCGTAATCAGGTGAGATGGTTAAGCTGAATCAACAGCGGATTGTTTAATTTGTCAGTGCTAAGATCTGGCTTGTTCTTGGCAGATGAACGATGCCGCCACCATACTTTGCCTCCACTCCGGTTCGTGGGAAGCTTAAGCATCGGTTCATGCCACACCTTAAGTTTCGTAGTCCTCCGGTAGACGAACCGGGGGCCTCCCCATACTTGTTCGCCCCGTCCCCGGTTCAGGTATTGACTGCTAACTACAAGTTTTTTGAACCTTAAAACTGGTACTAATATTAAATATTCAATGAAATATGTTGCAAATGTCTTGAAATTATGATTGGTGTGACAAAAGTCGTCACAAATGTGAAGTAACAAAGCACAACCGTCAGCCGTCCTACCCCCGATTCAGGCAGCCATCACCATAGTTTGGCTCATCCGGTTAGTGCTGTTTGTTTTGTTTATTTTTGGTGTTTTGTGTTGTTTGTTATGTTGTTGGGTGTTTTGGTGGTGGGTGTTTGTTATTGTTTTTTGTTTTTGGTGTGGTTGGTTTGGTGTGTTTGGTGTGTTGGGGGTTTGTTGTTTATTGTTTTTTGATGTGTTGGTTTTTTTTTGTGTTTATTTTATTTTTGTTGTTTTTTTTTGTTTTGGGGTGTGGGGGTGGTTTTTTTTGTTTTTTGTTTTTTTTTTTTTTTTTTTTTTTATTTTTTGTGTTAATTTTTTTTTGTTTTTTTTTATTTTTGTGTCTTTTTAGTTCTTTTTTTTTTTTTTTTTTTTTCCCAATAATATTGACTCGGTGCAGGCAGAAGATTTAATTTAGTTGGTGTGTTTTGTTTTTTTTTTTTTTTTTTTCAAAATTATTGGCGCAGGCTAATAAAATATTAATAAGTCCACAGCACAATACTAGCACTGTTCCTTGTTGAAGCATTGTATTGTATCAAATATCTACGCTTTCGATAACGTAGCTATTTTAGCATTGTATTGTATTTCAGACGAACTGATCTTTCAAATTCTTTAGCCGGTGCGTTAAAGTAAGTTTTACACTCACAATAGCAGTTGATAAATTTATAAAGGCGAGTTCGGAGATTGATTTTTCATCATGCATAAAGATGAATTATATTTTTACTCACTATATTAAAAAGCTTATGCCAACCATTATTCTTATAGTAATTTTTCACTGTTTGGTGTTTCATCATTGAAACAGAACTAATTACTCGACCAGAGTTTCTATTGAGTCCGCATGCAGGAAAAGTATTGAGAATTATTTTCTTTTTGTATGTCAGTGTAACCCGTAACTAATCTTCGAAGCGATGAATTTCTAAAAAATTATTTTTATAGAAACAGTGCTGACTATGGAACAGAACACTTCCAATACCATCAACTGCGTTAAAATGACGAAAACAGAGTTTAAGAGTTCCGTTCGTTTCTACATAGGCGTTAGATAGAAAAACTAAGCCAACTACTGAAGTCAGCCCATCGAGAGCTACAGCCTTGTTGAAGATAGATTTTTTGTAATACTCTCTTGGTCGGTAATGGGCCGAATCTGGTTCATCAACACATTGCCATAAATTGCGATTTTTCAAATTTATGTAGAGTCAAGAACGAGTATCTTATGCCTTTTCACACGTTTTCATTGGGTTTAGAGTAAATGAACCCGATTTCTAGAAGATAGTCGGTCTTCATTAGTTTGGTACATGGAATCAAAAATGTATAAAGAGTCTTTTCTGGTTATCTAGAATCGAGCAGACATATTTAATGCATTTTCAGTTGTTTTCAATGGGTTTTTGGGTCAATGAACACGATATTTCTATAATATAGTGAGTCCTCAGTTGTTTGCTTACTTATTGAGCACAGATAATCAATAATAATTGTCTATATAGCTTTTCAGGTAGAATGAATACGATGGTTTGGTTATCTCGATACCAGCACAAATGCTTGATGCCTGTGTTTATCGTTGACGTGGTTTTAGGATTTTGAATGGGTTCAGGGTTCCAGAGGTTTTAGCGTGGTATATCAAACACAGTCTTTTTCAGGTGATTAAACAAAATAACTTAAAAATCAAACCACGCTTGCTCCGATTCACCTTCGCTTGCGAGATATTAGTAATATTGAATTATTATTTCAGATTCGTGTGAGATAACATCGATTAATCGTAGTGAGATTGCGACAATTTTGGTTATTATAATTATCATTACCTTAATGCGACTATTCAACAATTTTAAGTTTTATTATTGCTATTATAGGTGTGAAGCGTTGTTGGTAGTCGGCTCAAAGGCATCCCATTTACACACGGTGCAAACGATGCATTCGGCAATGAGTCGCCAGGGATCGTCGTTGCTCATTGTCGATGGTGTCGGCGATGTTATCAGTGAAGCGGTATGATTGATATTTGTATTGATTTTCGAGTTATACTAAATATTAATGTCTCCTTTATCTTTTTGTACCAGAGATGACTATCGGGGCTTGAACGAACAGATTTTTGAGCAAATATCGAACACTTTATTTTAAAAGATTCGCGAAAAATAAGGCAATAATTCTTTTGCGAAAACATTTCGAACAGCACTAACATTAATTGGCTAGTCCAAAGTGATGGGGGCGGCATTTTCGGCTGCCCCCCGGCAAAACGGAGGTACCTCCCGGCTCCTCCACCGGCAAAAATTCGTGTGCCCCCTGCTCAAAGGCCCCTGCTGAGAAAAATAAACGTTTAAACGCGACAACATCCAGCAAAAATTGGCCCCGGCAAAATCCGGCACCCGCAGGCAAGTGAGCCGGGGGGGGGGCACGGTTATAATTTCTGAAGGTTGCACTAGCCAGATTATTGTTTACAAGTTTTGTTTGGAGTTAGTTGTTACATTTTACATGTTCCATCAGATTTAACTAGGTACTATTGAACGCTGTTCTAGCGGACGTCGAACGCATTCGAACAGTATACGTACACCAGAACCTTCGAACATGGCTCACAGAAATATAGGTTATAGCTAACTTCGTCCTTTTCCGGCAGGGACTTTAGTTGAACTATGTCTAACAATATAAGCTTGTTGATTAGAGTACACAATTAATTGTTGATTCCTTGCCAGAAGTTGTTTATTCATTTGGCGAAATATCGTATTTAAAAACTACCCTTGAACATAAGCTGTCTTATTTATGGTGTGTTACTTAATCTACCAATAGTATTTTGATCTGATTATTAGAGTTGGCCCTCATTCACTGGTTCTGTAATTGCTTGCGTTCGAACTGTTTTTGCAAAAAAAAAATTTTACGATATCACTGAGTTTGAAATTGAATCTAAGTTATGTCTAAAAATATCGTCTGACTTCCGCACAAACCATCAAACATCAAACAAAAATCCGAAAATTTCATCCGAACAGAAATCCAACAAAGTTCGCTTATGCTCGGGATAACTTTTAAACGGTTTTCAATCCAACCTAGAACAGCTTTTTACCAAACTTATAAAAAGGCGCTAAAAATTTCGAACAGGTTCCAAACTAAAGTCAACTAAAATTTGACATTTGTGGAACGAACTTCTGGCGAACATTGAACAAACAACACTTATTTCTGGCGAGCACAGTATAAAAAGGTTCAGATTAATACAGTAGGTAACCATTCAACAACAATTTTAGAGCAATATTCTGAAACCGTATTCTAAAATATTGTATTTGCTATTTTTTCTGGTTTCAACATTGAAATAGTATGTCGCACATGTCATAACAGTACTCCCATATTAGCGTTTAGTTTCGAACCTAGCCAACGTGATATTGACTCTAGGGTTTAGAGCATTAAACAAACAATACTGCTTTATAATAAGAAGCATTCAATGCCACTAAAATTCTTGCAAGCCAAACTTCTATCTAGCAAGTAATGTTTTAGCTGTATATTATGTGACCTCTTTACGGTCGGCGAAGCGTATTTTAGATACTTGACCTCTGAATTTTTAAGCTTCACTAGGATTTCAGCGGTTGTATAATATAGCGCATGCAGGTAAGTTTTGGCTTATCTAAAGTCGGCCTCAGTATCCCCAAGATGTTTTAAGAGGTTGTCAAAATTAATCATTATGACGAGAACATCTGTAAAAATATTAATACTAGATTGTTATTATTTAAACTACTATTCATGATAAAATCCGGAGTGAAATGGAACTAGCCTTGTTTTATTTCACTGATATGCGACAGAACGATACTTGAATAGAACAGAAAGAACATACAGTACTCGCCTAAAATGACCTTCACATTTCGAGCTAGCGGCTCGTTCGAGATTTCGAAACTATTTAAATAAATAGTAAATTCTATATTTAGAACAATTTTATTTCGAGCGAGCTGTGAGCGAGCGACAGTCATTTTTTGCGGGTACTACTGTACTTATTGTAAAGGCATGGCGACACAATAAAATGCAAAAATAATACTCATTAATAACCTAGGAGGCATAGTTATGTATGTAGCAGCTAATTTTTTGGTGAAATCCGCCGTATCTTTCTGGTTCCTTTCGGCTAGATCTGGGTACCATCATTTACTATTTTGATAGGGTGAACTCGTCGGGCTACTAGCGTTTGTTATTGAAACATTATGCGTATTGTAATCATTTTTATTTTAGCCTGCAAAGTTGGCTAGAGCGCTCATTTTATTTTGCAAAGGATGCGGTGCCTGTAAGTAAACTTATTGATGTTAAATATTTTACTGACATCGATGGATCACTGAATTTTTTTCGTTTCTGAATAATATAAATTTTGTAGCGGCTGGTATAATGGAATTGATTTCATACCTAAACATTAACATTCTGGCTTTGCTTGTTGTTTTTCTTTTTTTGTTTCAATAAATTATCATTAAAGCCCAATTTTCACGGTAATGGGAATTCGGCGACCTAGGCCTTATTACTGTCATAAACTGATCCTTATTATAAAGGTTATTGATATTCTTATTGGCATAATTCTAGATTGTTATAGTTAGTTTAGTCATACGTTAAAATTTCAAGCTTTTCATGATAACGCGAGGAGTTGAACAGACCATTAATTATTTAGCTGAGTACAACAAGAACGTTTGATTTCACCGCTTCGTTTTACGATTTTAAAGAATTGAAAATCTTTTGTGCTGAAACGTGCTATTCACCGTCTGCGAATAAAAGAAAAGTCTAATTAGCCAGTTAATGTGCCTATCAGGAAGTAACCGGAATGCCGGTTCCGGAGAAAATCGTGTTCTGGTTGCGGTTCCGGCAAAGGGCAAAAACCCTCCCGGAACGGGAATTCCGGTTTAAAAATTTTGTTTGACATTTTCCACATTTTTGCTTTATCTGTGATCCAAACATATGTAACATATTATTATACAATAATCAAGCTCCCATACAAATAAGCAAAAGAAAAGATTAGCTAAGCAATTTGCCATGTGAAGCATAAGTAGGGCACATAATTTCAGTAGGAATTTTTCATAATATCCTGCAGGAGCTTGTTAACAAATCAAAGCCGGATGGATGCTTGTAGCAGCTTTTTTACACATTCAGACTCTGCGGGGTGCGTTCGAATTAAACCGGTTCAACTCGATAACTAAGTATGGCCTACGTAGAAATACTTAGCGTATGCTTGGCTAACATAAATTGCGTCAAGCACCAGCCAGTGTGTTTGTAAACTTTGTAAATCAGTCTAATTTGAAGTAAAGTATCGTTAGCTGCAACGCAGCCAGAATCTGCTTTCTGGGCAATGAACTATATTCTCTGGTGTCTATGTATTCAGCATATTCTGAACAGGCGGATTTGCTAACGAAATCGCTTTTAATATATGTTTACTCTGTGCGTCAAGAAAATCGCATCACGATTTTATGACACAATAGTGATGAGCGCTTATGGGCATTTATGGTGAGTTTTGTGGCACAAAATGTTTATTCGTTTACTGTGCTTAGATTTGACACATATTGTTGGTAAGTATGCGTGTTCGTTGGTAGCGCAGTTCGATTCTTTCAACCAGCGTACATACTTTTTTCGCAGAAGACTATCTGGGCTGGCCCCAGTCCGTTTCGCTTATGAATTTTAAATCGTGGTGCCTCCGGACTGCTGCCCCTCGGTCCGCGAAGGTCCGTGGAGAGAGCAGGGTCATGATGGCGTTTCTTTATCGCAAACTCTTGGTTCTTGAATAGCATAGTTACTGCTGTGACGTTCCTGTTCCGCTGGGAACTGGCAGTAGCCCTATACAGTCGTGGTGGAGTCAGATTATTTCCGAACCGTTTTTGTTCCACATGTACAGCAGCGTACGTGTATTTTTCACTTTGCGATTTGTTATGGCAGTGAAATAGGAAGTAAGCTCAAGAAGCCATGTAATTTTATACTTCGTTTTTCGAGCACACCAAATGTATCACTGTATATTAGTGCATGTATAAATAATGTGTAGATAAAATTTCAGTCGTATTTTAAAGGCACGATTTTGACCCAGTTCCATTCAGAATCTATTTATTTTTAACAAGATGGACATGAAATGGATTCGCCTTATTTTGACGTATTCAGTGGCAGACATTATAAATCACGTACAGCAAATGTTTTGGTGCAGAAAACAAATAATTATACAGGTATATATATACATAATATATAAACTATATCGCACTATGCTTCTTCATATTTATGTTTGGTTTTGTTGTCGGATTCCTGTAAAATTTCTTTATTTGTTGCAGTACCGTCGGTTGGAATTCCTGGTATTGAGAAACGCTCAACGCTATCGATGTCGATGGAAGAAGCTGATAAGCCTCGAAAATTGTCGGTGAAAAAATGAACAAATCCGAGACGAACAACCATTGCATTGTAACGTCCAGTTTGGTTCGAATATTGGGCCAAAATTGGACCTGAAAGTAATTTATACATAACTACAGCGTTTTTAGCGACCTTACTATTAGTTTATAACACAGTGTTGGACACTTTTTTGATTATAACAATACACTCTTATCTTTATATATTTTACGACTGTTATATTATGTAATATTCGGATAGACTAAGAAATATTATAATTTCCATAGCATATTGGCTAGCAAAATGTCTCCAATAACTAATTTATTATCGTCATATTACGATACATTTCATTATTATTATTGATTTTTAAATTTTCTATACCGAAATTTAATGTGTTACTTTACAACCTTCATTAAATTGTAAAATTATTACATTAAAAATTGCATTGTAGTAGTATGTCAATGTTCACGTGAGTTGGGGATTTTAGTGCAAAAAATGAACCTAATATGCATCCGTGCCAAACTTTTCCAGGACCAATAATGCTTTGAGATTAGAAAATCAAAAATAGATTTGCCTTAGCAAGCATTAGAGGGGAATTGTAGGTTGTTTGATATCGTGTGATTCAAAATAGGATGATTCGTGGGCTTACCCTAATTTTTACCGCTGTGTATAAAAAAATGGGGTGTATTATGAAATTGAAGACATAGTTGATAGCATTACTATTATAATCCTTGAAAAAAGTGTAACACACCAGTTAATTTATTTTGCTACATTAGCCAGATATCGAGCAATATTTGAACACTTTTGGTACAAAATTTAGAAATTATTTTCGAACAAACAACTTGCACTAATTTTACCGGCACGGTATTTTTTGCCGTCTTAGTTGCACGCTTTGACTCCCGAATTATATGTTGAAGTTACTGTCGAAAATATTATTTGTACTTACTCGTACCCTCATGCGCTGTTGGTGGTTAACAGATATAACCCCATCTGATTGTTAGCTGTACTGTGGGCGCTTGGCACACAGGATAGAAACAGATTTATTAACGGCAAATATTACCAAAAATAATGCACAATAAAGGCTTTCATATAGCCTAATAATGTAATAAACTAATGAATGGACGAGACTTTGGGTTTACAGTATTCGATAGTTGCAGTACACGCCACAATTATTGATTAACGCCTTACGGGCGAGCGAGTAACGAGCGTATAAAAATAAACTACAAAATTACAAAAAAAAATATTTTCCCACGAGCAAGTTGCGAGCAAGCAGCGATTTGTTGTGGCGAGTAATACTGATAAGTTTCTTTTCATCTGCTAATCTGGTATGCTTTTGAGCTGCTCATTAGCAAAGTTTTGTTGTGCATCGACAAGGCAACCAGTGCACGAGTGCCCTAACTATGCTGTTGTAGCGTCGAATGTATAATATTGTAGAATAATCCTGTTAAGCAGCTATTGTTTTTGTCTGAATTTTAATTGTATCTGGCTTCTCCAAAATGGGGAGGGAAGCCCGCAGGTATTTCGAGCACACCAAAGGTTTCCCGCTTCATAGGTAGCTTTTAGATATTTTTGCCGCAAGTATGTTCCCGCAAGGCAAAATGGATAAAAATTACACAGTTTTTTCTATTTTGGGTAAAAATTTCCAAAATTTCCATGTGGGGCTAAAAGTCGCTGGAATTTGTCTTTATGTAAACACAGCAATTGCAATCCGGCGTGAAATTACATATTTTTTGACGTTTTCTTGCAAATACAGTCACTTACAGTCCATCCTGTTCAAAGAAAGCGCCCCAGGTATTTTCCGCTTACCCAAGTTGCGAAATGCCGTGTCCTAGGTCATGTGCTTTGGTATAGTTTTGATACTTTGGAGAAGCCAGTATATGTACATTTTGTATTAGTGGTAGTGTTAAATTAAAAAATTTTGTTTTTGTGGTTATCTTGTTGGTTGCTCATTTTTATAATTATAAAATAAATATGAGTTTGCAGTCAGAAATCTAAAATCAGCCGCTGCCGGAAACATTAATTTATTGGTTGCTCTTGATCTGGTTTAATTTGGCTTAGAAGTAGGGACTGTAAATATGTGGTTATTATTGACACGAGCAACCTAGCATAGCATTCTATAATGTGGAACTACTATTTCTGTGTGTGTTAGACATTGATCTAAGATGATTTGTCGCATTATTACTTTTTAGGTCGTTTACGAAGCATCAAAGGCTTTAGGTTTTTTGTTTTCACTGTGATTTCACAACATATCAAAAATATAATATAGACTGGATCTAGATTAAGTTGCCGTGCTTTGCAATTTTAGTAAGCATGGGAGATCTGAAATAGAGTTTTGTTAGTTTATGTACGTGCCACGAAAGTGATCAATCACTGTATCGTACCAAGAGTTCGTGCTGAACCCTTCAAAAGGAGTGTGATACCCATGTCGTATGTGCGTTATATACGCTGTTTGGTCGATTTTACGCCGTTTTGACCGACTTTTCGGGAGGACGGGGATCAAGTTTCCCACTTTTGTCCTGTGTCGCTAACTGACCAATCGTACTCTCATAATGCTTGGTAATTAGGCCCTAGCGGCGCTAATAACCCAATATCGAGGAAAGGAAAGACGATTTTTACCACTTTTGAAATAATTGTCTAGCAATGTTTATTACTCTGCTATCGATTTTGAGTTTGGATTTGCATTTGATACAATCGAATGTATTCGTCAATTATGTAACAGTCACCGCTAATAGTTGTGGTCTGGGTTCCACAAAATTAATATGTATCTAGTTTGTTTTTTTGTAATGTAAATGCAATATTGATACGGTATTCGAAGTGTGTCACAGTAATTTATTATTGATTTTAGCATATCTTGTAACCAGTAATTTATTATGATTCGAATGAACATTTTATCATTACGCTGCAATATTTTCATGTATTTACCATTATAATTTTCCAAAACAATATAATTATGTATTTAAATTTATAATTAATTGGTTCAAATTGCGCACGTATGTATGCATAGGCTAATAAAAAGGAGCAATCGGGGTGTAGGTAGGGTAATACCCCTTGTCGCCGACTGTTGACGGTCTGTCAAATCGTACATCGGCTGCACTAAAGGGTCTTTTCGGTTATCCCCCCAGCCCGAATTTCGTCAATTTTAAAGGATACAGATAAAATTTTGGTACCAATCGATTCAGCTCGATGAGCTGGTTCAGAAAATACCCATTTTACCCACATACCTGACAAATTTTTTTTCGATTTTTTGAGGTCCCAATGGTCCCCAAAATGCTAGATTCTTGCGTCATGAGTTGAGTAGGGGGTTTGTCAAGACAAACATTCGTAGGTAAATTGCCCATGTGAATTTGAAACGCTGTCATAATTCCATATTCTAATATCGCCGATGTTTTTTTATTATACCTTTGGTTGGCTCGTTTAGCCTCATTGGGATCCATCTTCAGTGACAAGCAGTTGTTATTAATTATTGTTGGGTAATAATAATTGTATGAACGGAGAAGAAAATTGAAATATATATTGCTGATATCAATAATCGGGCACGTCTTTATGGCGCGGGCAATTGTCACGTCATATGGTAAACAAATTAAAGTACATCGTCGTTTTTGTTTTGACAACAGGTGTCATATAACTATCATATAGATTTGACAATTTCTTTTCCAAATTTTCATCTGAGGAAGGCGGCGTTGATTTTGAGTGTAAAGTAGCGCGAATGGTGAAGAGTTTAAAGAAGGCTGGAGATTGTGGCTAAAAAGTTTTTGTAACATATACTTTCGATGTTTTGTTTATGTTATCGTGTGAAATTGCTAAAATTTTACCTGTTTTTCACTTCATCAATAATGTACATTTATGTATTAGACATATACATATATGTAGCTACTTTTGTATTAGTACATAAAATTATATAGCCCAAGTCAAGCTGAAGGAAGAGACATTAATGATGGAAATGATAGCATTTTGTTTGGTTTGCCAAACGATTATATCATAAGTATAGGTCGTTATGTAATAAAACCCTTATACTGCTTATCTTTGGATCTCGGCACCGAAAGCCCTTACACTAAATTGCTTTCTTTTGCTTCTACATACCTAGATACTTGAGCTTGACTTGGTAGGATAATTATAGTAATAGGCCAATCATTTGCGTGTCAGTGCTGTTCTGCTGTGATTTATATATTTATAGCGAATGGATTATTAGACGTGGCCCATGTCACATTTAGCTATTAAAATCAAATTTGTTGGGACCAAACAAAATTTAACAATATCTAATCTGCTATTTAATAATGGATAAATTTCGATTGTCTCAAGAAAATGTCAGAATAATAAAACATTGGTCGCTCGCTGGTAAGATTAAGCCTAAAGCAAACTAAACGATGTCGGGACTTGTACGTGTGAGGGTGGGGGGAGGGACATATGGGTGTCGAGCCCCCCTCCTGCACATTTAGTTTGCTGTTGATTTGTAACCACATTTGAGCCAGACCCATCGAAATTCCTTCATTAAGCCATAGCTTAATTGTTTTTGCTACGTGCCTGGTGTAAATATTTTCCGCAGGCCCGGCAGGTGTCCATACATATAGCTTTGTCGCGACGAATATAGCTTTGCTAGTGAGACGAATCGGTCGCTAGCTTAACACTTTAGCGCACGATCGTTTAATGTTTAAAAAACTCAAGCCGGCGTGAAGATCGAATTCCGATGGGCGCACGCAAACTAGAACTCAAGCCGGCGCCGCGAATTGAACCATGGTCGCATTGGTGAGCACGGCGTACGCAAGCCAGTGCGCTATCCGGGAGCTGGTGCTCGTTGTTTAAGGAACGTCGCAAATTGAGCGAATAACGCGCGTGCAAAACATACGCAGCGCGTTGTTTGACAGAGTTAGGGCATCAAAGGGTTTAGATAAATATTTGTTTTTTCCTGCTTGAATAAATGCCAAATATTCTCAGCTACATTATACATGTATCACATGCATTGTTCTATTTATAATTACAAACTCGCACCTGCCAAATGCTTGTATTAGCAAAAAAACTCGTTTCTTTTTATTTTTTCTAGATGTAGAAACTTCGTTTCTTGTTTCAAAAGCTAATCGGTAGTAAGCAAGCTGGCTGGTATTATTGTATTGTAACTTTGTATTTTACGTTCAAAAACTAAAAAAAACTATTGTTTGGGTGATACATAGCTGATTGATATTTTATAATTCATAGCGTATTTATATATACTATCATTAGTTTTACAGTGTAAAATTTGCATTGTTGGCTATCTGCAAAAGAAATAAAAATTTAAAATAATTTGATATGTAATATGTAGGTAATATGTAGGTGCAGACAGACAAGGGAAAGTCAACTTGTGTGAGTTGGACCGTTCCGCTGTGTCGCCTGTGTATTGTTGACGAAGTTAATATGCTTTGTTCGCATAACGATAGCCGTGTAGGATTAAAACCTTTTATATCTTCAGATTCGGGATATCGGCAGCGTTCCTAGCCTTATCACAGATAAGAGGAAAATTGTGAGTGTCAGAAATATTCAGGTTAAGGAATATTTCTCGTGCACTCGGGTATACAAATTTCCTCGAAGAACAGTCATACTCTTCGTAGGACAGAGTTTGCGCAGTATCTAGCCGTTTCGGCACGTTTTCTACGCTGCCTAACTGATGTCCCAGGAAACAAAATACTTAAAATCTTGGGGCGTTCAATTAAGTAAGCTTGGGTAATGGAAAGCATGTTGTTTGGAATCAGATATATATTCCTAACATTTTTAAACATAAATATCGTGATCTTGTCCTGGTGCAACGAATGAAAAACCGAAGAATTTGGATGAAGAATTCAGTTTTTATATTCCTTTGTTAGATTTTAGATGTGGGAAATATTTACTTGTATATAATTTTCGATTTTGTAGTAAAATTGTGAAATAGTGTTGCAGACTCGACTGCAATTAGTGTGTATATATGTTGCTAGGAACAACTGCGATATTGTTTCATGGTTTCAGCGTCTATTCTTAATAGGACTGATTAGCTTTGTGAAATACCATAGCGTATTTCAGACGTCATAGATAGAAATGTTCAGTCTATTAACCATTCGACGGTATAGTGCGGACTGTTAAACAGACAAAACTTGCACATTGCTGGTTCTCTATGGCGTAAAACGAACATGCCACATACCTATATAATTCTGTAAACGCTCATGGTGGGGACATAATATATATATATACCGACCGTTTAAGTAATATTTTATCTAAGTTTCACTTAAATTTTGTAATTCATTGTTAATATGTTTATTGGTTTACGGTTTTGCGTTTGTGTACCTATTAGCTGCTTTATGTAAATGAAGTGATTTTTTTATAGTTTCTCTTCTTTTAGTAAATTTATTTCTGTTGATTTATATTCAGTAGGTCAGCGTTGATAGTTTAGAAATTTCTGTGGCTGTACAGTTGTGTAGTTTGCTGCAGTCAGTGGAAAGAGTTTCATTTGTAGCGATATCGTGAATTTGTCAAGTTTTGTTAAAAATACTGAATGGTTTTCATCATAACGTAGTAGCTAACTTACAAGGCTCTCACCGAAAACATCTATGGTCAATCCGCGTGGTGGGAAAAGTTTGCTCAACATTGTACTAAATTCATACGAGAAGGGGTTAAGGGACCGAGCAGGAGCTGTAAACAGCGTGATGGCTAATATCTAAGATTCGCACGCTGCCCTACGTGCTGCAACCGTTTGTTTAATATACGAAATACGCATTCATGCGGGAAACGGATGGAACCGAGCCACTTCGGGGCACATCTGTCACCGGTTATCAGTGGCACCCGGTTCGGACAACGTCTGATTCAGAAGCTGAAAGCATCGTCCTTAACATAATAAAGCTGCGTTTTGTTTTTATCTGCTCTCCTCTTTCGCAAATATACACTGGCAGCTCAAGTGCATTGAAACCGTTTTGTGAGACGGTGATTGCTCTAAAGTCGAAATAAGAAAGGTGGAAGCTTGGCAAAAACGCGTTAGGTTGTGTTGTCTTGTGCGTTCATGTCGTGCAACATTTTTTGTGATATTTGCTACAATGTTCTTGTGAAATTGCAAATACACTACGATGCACCTCCTATTACAATTTAGTAATTGGCCAAAGTCATAAATGTGGCCGGAATGGATAGTTTCTGAATTTACTCGTCTAGTTGAGCGTGGTTATTGCGATACCTTCAAAATTGACCAATTTCGGTTGTTGGGGGTCGGGGGTAAAGTAAAATAACACGAGCAGACGCAATATTTGGCTTCCCTAGGCTATGTCTATGGTTTTTGTATGCGCTGTAATTTTACGCTGAAGAACATGTTCACGAGATTTGGTCAACAAATTTAAGGCAGAAGTGACGTCACAAGCAAATCGATCCTGTAGTTTAATAGCTTGCATTCTAGAACAAACGGGTCATTTCGGATTGGACAGATTCGTTCTCAAAATTTTGGGTAATCACGCTTGAATTTTCTTGAACACAAAATAGCTAGATTTCAATAGCGAGTAGTGTGTTCGCCAACAGTTTTGCGCCGACTTTCAAATGCTAAAGGAAAATACCTCCGGGAGATACAATATTTGGCTCCTCCAAGATATGGCTGTGATTTTGCATTCGCTGTTATTTTATGTTGAAGAACACGTTCATTGAATTTGATCCATTCTGGAGCAATACTGAAATTTGCAGGATATTGTGTCTTTGATTCAAGCGAGCTCTTGGATTCCAATATCCAACGGAAGACAAAAGTGGTAAACACAAGCTTACTACAGCAAAACCTCTTTACCTGATATATATATGCTACATACGTGCTTTATTATGATTATAGAACTGGACAAACACATTATGTGTACGTGGAAAGGCTATAACGTCACTGAAATTTGAAATGTCGTAGAATATACTGCTGGAAAGCGCACCAAATTAATGAGCATCCAGTAAAACAGCACTGTATTCGTATTGCCCTGACGTTCTGCCAGTGTTAAATATAAAGTAGAGGTTGGCGTATCAAGTATATAGAAATTTTGCTGAACATTAGCCTTATGCGGAAAAAGATATCCTGCTGAAAATCTAACCGCTTTAGACTTGGCCGAGCATCAAACATTGGTTCTTTATGTGCTAATACGTGCTTATTGCTTTCGAAAACATAGATAAATTGTGTTCACTGTTCTCTTAAAGCATTAAATGCACAATACGTGAACGTCAAAACCACTCCATCCACACAAATTGCTGCATACTGGTGGAATTACTATGTGTTCCACTGGATACAAATTGGTAGATTGTTTAAGTTTGCTTTAGTGGCGTACTAGTTGGGGCTTAGACGGAAAGGAGAGTCTGCATAACGAATTTGCGTGCCTATGTAATACAATCTCTTATGTAGAATTCGTACAACTTCCTGGCTTCGCTTTTGCCTACGAGCACATGCTTTTGCCTACTTTGCTCGATTCGGATCTGTTATATAATGTATGAATTGTATTTTGGTATGTATATATACAGGAAGTGACATTGGGACTCTAGCTATTATACAGTTGTAAACGGTCCATTGATCAAGCCAAATTGTCTGCAACTTATGATTTGATTTAGGGCTAGCAATACTAAAGTAAAATCAGGAAAGTATGTTGATTGACCGAGAAAACGCACACCACCGTTGAGGCCAAGGAAGTGCTTAATAGCCGCATCGTCATTTTGATTCAAGTTATTGCGAATTTAGAGCAATTGTCGCTGTAGAGCTTTGTTTCCGCGCACTTGAGCTGCCAACGTGTTTCGGCGGACAAACTGCGCAGATGCAGAAATAAACCTAAATCGCTGGGTTGTTATGTTGAGTAAAGTGCAAAGAACGGCTTCTGGATCAGTACCTGTTTACACACCGTGACCCGGCCAGAGACGTGACCTGAAATTAATGATCCGGTGACCCGGGTCCATCTGTGGGTCAAGGATAAGTAGGCAGCATGCAAATTGTATATTTCTAACCGAAAATTGGCAAAATGAAGTTCGAGTTCCGAAAATTATGCTTTGTGGTCAAACACAATTTTGGCGATTTTCAATCTGCAAAAATTCTGTCGTTTAACGCCTATCATGTTTGCATAGAATTAGTCAGTGTTAGCGAACAAATTTAATGCAATAGTGACGTCATCGATCCTGTAGTTAAGCTCTTGGTGTTCGCGAACACCACCAGCCTAACGACAAATTATAACCGATTTTTCGTGAACGCAAAATGGCTCGATTTCAATCGCAGAGCACTGTGTTGGCGAACAGTTTTACGTCGGATCTTAATTGACCAATAAGCGTTCCGTAACAATTTTTATACGAAACTACAGAATAGGATGATTGACGGAGTCACCTTAAGTTTATTCGAGTATAAACCGACGTTTATTATACAAGACATAAAATTTAATACACCGGCTAAGTTTCAAAGTTACAGGTGATTACAAATTTTTTGTTGCCTTTGTCTTGTTTCTGTCGGAGGTTTGGTCTCATGCATGCAATTGAAAAATAAAATAAGCGTCAATAACTTGTGGCCCATTTACTATGACTGTAGAAATTGTATAAGTCTTTGATATTTGAAACAATCTCATTGATTTAAATACCTTAAAATCGCTAGAGTTGTAAGTTTACCGACGACTGTACATAGAGATGATCTATACAGACTACTGTGTGTTGCCGAGAGAGTATAACATTTAGTGCTCTATAGTTTCCGTGGTCAATTTTTGCATGATCCTGTAGCCGTTTATCAATGATGGCTATAACATAGCCTCCCGCTAACATTTCCTTGAATGTCACAGTAACGCCATGCATGGGCGAAGTCCGAAGCCAAGCCCCACTGGCGATTGTGGGCGCTTCGGGGGGGATAAAGTTTTGATATTTTTGATGCTCAAAACTTTTTCGAAACGTCAATTTTCTCCAATTATCCGCCGATTTGTGCAGAGTTCTGCCAGTTTTTGCCTATTATTGCCAAGATTTACCCTGTTTTTGGGAAGAATTTTGTTTATTTTTACTAAAATTTTCCATAAAATTGTCCTTGCGCCGGGGTCGGGAGGGGTACGTAGTCACAACGGAATCAGGCTGCCTCTCAGCGAGGCCGCGAGGTGGGATTCGATATTCTGGGTGATAATGTCACGTCTCCCCACTATGAGCATGTGTGAATAACGCAGACATTAGCCATGTGTATACCCGAAATATCTGCTGACATGGTCTTAGTATGCTGCTACAGTATACAGTTGTAATATTATACTAATACTAGAGTACAACGCTTGCGCCATGCGCAGACCTCAGGAACATTAGCAGTGTTATTGTAAAAATTGGTCTGTTTGTCCAGGAAACATGGACAGACTCGTTGTTATGTGCGGGAAAATAGTTTGGGTATATGTTATTTATATGGTAGTGAAATTCGTCATGTTTCTGTGAGGGTGACGCCGATATCGACCGTAATGTCTCGAAGCCGATGATAACGGAAAATGGAACACATCAAAGTATTCTGTAGAGTGGACGATCGTGTTCTCAAACATAGAGTGGCGGTAGGGTTTTGCCATAAAACTGTGCCAAATGGATATTTTCTGGTTCAGCTCGTCTAGCTGAGTCGAGTGGTACCGAAATTTCCGCTGTATCTTCAAAATTGATCAGTTTCGGGCTGGCAGGATTTCAGCAAAGACCCTAAATTTGTGGCCATCAAAGGTCGTGTTAGCCTGAATTCTTAGTAATTTAGAAATACAGTAATAATTGCCGTTGGGTGTTCGCCCTAGGTGCACACAGACATTAGTTCGGCAACAAAACAATGATCCCTATTTCAGCTCTACGGCAAATGGCACGGTGACAGCGATAGATTTACCTCATTTTTTGGAAACGGCTATCGACGGCGAGCCATAATCGCGGATAATAGTTACGAAATGACAGAAATTTAGCAAAATGTGGTTCATCACTTTACTGAATATAATCCAGTGGCATTAGCACAACATTTAGCATCAATATTGCTAGGAGCAACACCAAATTTCAAACCCTAACATTTTCCAGTTTTACAACATTTTCCAGTTTTACAACACTTTCCAGTTTTACACAACATTTTCCAGTTTTCCAAGTTTCTGTAAGCATTTTCCGGCTTCCCAACACATTACGAAACTGTGTCGTCTAGTATGCGTTGTATGGTTATTTTCTATCCGCTATTAATATATTATTCTTTTTTAGGACATAATATTATTACCAGATAAAAGACGTTGGACAATCGACATGCATCGTGCACTGCGCTATTTCGTCACAGCTACAACTATTTCAAAGACAACAAATCCTAGGATATGCGGATCTAAACGAATAATTAGTCGTCTCAAACTACCTACTGCAACAACTATCGGTGACACAAGTATATTCTGTGATTCAAATGCGTTCACGCTATACGCTTCGCCCGCAGTGGCCCCATACAGATGGTATTCGTCGGATGCGAGTGACGCCGGAGCATCATCTTTCGGCGGAAGCCCATCTGATGGTCAAAACGGTGGCCAGGGAGACGGACCGCAGTCGAAAGGGCCGCCCATGCCGCCTCCTCCTCCGGATCCTCAAGCTGATGTCACACAAGCTCATTTAGTCCCATTTACGGTGCCTGAACATTTTCCGATCGTGCCTGTCATTGTGGTTAGTCGAAATCCGCTTTTTCCGAAGTTTGTTAAAATCGTTGAAATTTCCGATCAACGCCTCGTCGACATTATTCGGAATAACGTTCGGGCCCAACTTCCGTTTGCTGGGGTCTTTATGAAGCGGGACGACGAAAATCAAAAGGAAGTTGTCGACTCTCTAGATGAATTGTATCCTGTTGGAACATTTGTTCAAATACACGAAATGCAGGAGTTGCCCGACAACAAGCTTCGCCTTATCGTAATGGGATATCGTAGAATTAAAGTTAAGCATATTGTACGAGATGTGAAAATAGCACCGGTTCGATTTGGAATGCACGTTTCGCCCGGTCACGGAGGCGTGAACGGACGACGCTCGGCACGACGCAAGGGCGCGAGAGGAAGTACGACCGCCGATACGCCGCCTGCTCCTGACGTAAATTTCCAAGGACCGGAAGAAGATCGGCTGAAGGAATTTGAATTTGGCCAGGTTCCACCCGATCCTGGGGTGTCCGAACAGCCGCCAACTACTGATGCTACTAAACAATCTTCTTCAAACGATCTTTCGGTTCTGATGGTTGAAACGGACAATGTGGAACTTGAAAAATTTAGCATGACCGACGAAATTAAAGCGATGACTCAAGAGCTTGTGAAGACAATTCGTGAAATTGTCGTCCTCAATCCGTTGTATCGCGAGTCTGTCGCTCAATTGATCAATCCTGGTCAACGAGTTGTCGATAATCCTGCTGAACTGTCGGATCTGAGTGCTGCATTAACAACTGCTGAATCTGCCGAACTACAAGCTGTCCTAGACGAAACTAATATTCGGGAACGGCTGTACAAAGCGCTGTCATTGCTCAAAAAAGAGTATGTATTTAGTAAGTTGCAAGCAAAAATTGGAAAAGACGTCGAAGACAAAATTAAGCAACAGCATCGGAAATGGATGCTCACCGAGCAGCTGAAAGTTATTAAAAAGGAACTTGGGATCGAGAAAGACGACAAGGATGCGGTTGCCGAAAAGTTCAGGGCTCGTCTGAAACAACTCACCGTGCCAAAACACGTCCAGGAAGTTGTCGATGAAGAGCTAAATAAGCTAGGATTTTTAGAGCCACACTCTAGCGAGTTTAGCGTAACAAGAAATTATCTCGACTGGCTGACAAGCATTCCGTGGGGAAAGTTTACAGACGAAAACTTCGACCTTGAGAAAGCTAAAACGATCCTAAATGAAGATCATTACGGAATGGACGATATTAAAAATCGCATATTGGAATTTATTGCCGTTAGTAAGTTGAAAGGCTCGACCCAGGGCAAGATATTATGTTTTCACGGTCCGCCGGGTGTGGGGAAAACTAGCATTGCACGCTCTATTGCACGAGCTTTGTCGCGTGAGTATTTTCGATTTTCGGTGGGCGGAATGACAGATGTCGCTGAGATAAAAGGCCATAGGCGGACGTATGTCGGTGCTATGCCGGGTAAGGTTATTCAGTGCTTGAAAAAGGTAAAAACTGAAAATCCGCTCATTTTGATTGATGAAGTTGATAAAATTGGACGGGCAAGCTTACAGGGCGACCCGTCGTCGGCACTACTTGAACTCCTAGATCCGGAACAAAATGTCAATTTTCTTGATCATTATATGGACGTCCCGGTCGATATGTCGAAGGTCCTGTTTATATGTACAGCAAATACGACCGAAACAATTCCAGAGCCGCTGAAAGATCGCATGGAAATGATCGAAGTGTCTGGTTATGTCGCTGAGGAAAAAGTTAATATCGCTCAAAAGTATTTAATTCCACAAACGCGTAGTGCAACTGGCGTTGCTGCCGCTCAGTTGACTATAAGCGACGATGCGCTAACGACGCTAATAAAACAGTATTGCCGTGAAAGCGGAGTGCGCCATTTGCAAAAACAAATCGAGAAAATATTCCGCAAAACCGCTTTCAAGCTAGCCTCAGATGTGCTAACTCAAGTTGCAATTACGCCCGAATGCTTACAAGACTATGTTGGACGGCCAAAATTTACAACCGAGCGCCTGTACAGTGAGACTCCACCGGGTGTGGTAATGGGCCTTGCGTGGACAGCAATGGGTGGATCGACACTGTTTATAGAAGCTTCAATAAGGCGGCGCCTGGACCCGGCTGCCAAGGACGGCAGCCTTGAAGTTACTGGGCATTTGGGAGACGTTATGAAAGAAAGCGCTCGGACAGCATATACGCATGCTCGTGCGTTTTTTACTAAAATCGATCCAGACAACGAGTTTTTAGACAAAGCACATATTCATGTTCACGTACCCGAGGGTGCTACACCGAAAGATGGTCCATCGGCTGGATGTACAATCGTTACTGCACTGCTATCGCTGGCATTGGACAAGCCAGCGCGGCAAAACGTTGCAATGACCGGCGAGGTTAGCCTAACCGGAAAAATTTTACCTGTCGGTGGTATTAAAGAAAAAACGATCGCTGCACGACGAGCAAACGTCGAGGCCATTATTTTGCCAGCTGAGAATGAGAAGGACTTTTCGGATTTGCCAAAATTCATCACCGAAGGATTGCAAGTACATTTTGCAAATCAATATTCGGATATTTTTTCAGTTGTATTTCCTGACGTTTCTGTTTAGGCAAATATTTTTTATTTTATTTTAAGGTTTTGTATGATTTACATTATGTACAAGGGAGTCCCATAAGTATATATATATGTGTAAATGTTTAAGCCCTTACAGCAAAGTAGCAGCGTTGAATGGTGATAGCAAATTTTTTACTTATAATAACATTAATATCCATTTCAATTCACACACCAAACTGACGTCCACTAGTTTTAGAAATTTCGTTCAGTGTGAAGTGCACGGATTGGTGAACTGGTTCCAGTAGAGAAGTGCTCTCGAATAAAGTTCTTCAGTTCGCTAAGCATCCTAGTATTCCTGATATATACCCGTTGCTGAGAACACCGCAAAGAAAACAAGCACATGGCGTTAAGTCGGGCGAGCGAATAGGCACTCAAATAGTTCATCTGGGATCAAATAACAGCGCTGGCATTGTCAACTTTTGAGTACGGCTGAGCACATAATATTTTGTTTTTAGAAATTTGCAAGTGTGCCATAATTTGTTTCAATAATAAACCATTAGTATTGTTCTAAAATACAAACAAAACAGTTGATGATTACCTGAGTTGGCTATTTCATACGCGCAGCTTAAAATCTTTTACTTTCTTATGGGACACCCTATATATATATAATTATAGTTTTCGTAAAATTTTAATAAGTTTTCACTTTAATTTTAAATGTCATACTGACTGATTATGGGGTAGTAGTTCCTTCGCTCTGACTGTTAGGTTAATGAATTCTAGGAACCTTTTTGCTCGAAGTATGGTGTCGAACTCATTATTAATGTTTGCAATTTCATAAGTTTGCCGCCCAATGTAACGTGTACTAGCGGAAGTGAAATGCATGCTATTCCGTTTTCGATATACTAAGTCTAAGCCTTATCCTAAGCTAAGAGTTCTCTATATGAGCAATATACTAAGCCTAAGTCGGGGCGCTGCCGACCCCACCCCCTCTGAACCATTTTCTGTAAGCTGTTCTATTTCTAACGATATAAGGTCTGGCCCGTAAAGGTGACATGTGCCACTTTGCGGAACTATTAACTGACACCTTCGTAGATCTTTGTTTGTTTGTTATATGTTATACTGGCAATAGTACAGCGTAGTGTGTTTATCGCAAAATAGATGGGAACGAACCAAAACCTTGATAATAAAAAGATTGTTGCTATATATCCTCTTTTATCTGTAAAATAAACAATTTGATCGGGACTAAACACACATTTCACTGTAATAGCATTTTCAATAAGCGCATTTTGCATAAGCACAGTTCGCATTGTATGTAGCAATAGTTAGCTACAATCACGCTCAGAAATAAAAGTAATTTTTTCGCGAAGGGAAAAATTAGTACTGATCAATTGCTATTGCGTTTATTTCTGACCGTGATTTATACTGATACTGCATTTTAGCATTCGAAGCTGGATTTGTTTTGATCTGTACGATTATTGCATTAAAATACCGTTACCTAGCATGTTATCTATCTTACCTGTATGTAACATTTTACGCCTTTTTTGCGACTTGTTTATTATAAAGAACAGCATAATGGAAAACACTGGAATATTTTAATTACCTAGGGTAAATCCGACGGCAAAGATCTTATGTAATGATAACTCAAACTCTGTCCGGACACCCTCAGTTTTATTTCGGGCGGAGGGGAAAGGAGGGTGAGGAAACGTCAAAGTGTCTGACTGCCTGTTTTGTCAATCAGCTGTCTCCTTTCAGGTACATATTAATCATATTCATCTTAAAACTATCCCTCCTCCATTTTCATTTCGTTGTTACGGCAATGATTGTACTTTGTCCGGAAACCCTCGCTTTATTTCGGGCGGAGGGGGAAGGCGTGTGAGGAGACGTCTAAGTGTCTGACTGCCTGTTTTGTCAATCAGCTGTCTCCTTTCAGGTACATATTAATCATATTCATCTTAAAACTATCCCTCCTCCATTTTCATTTCGTCGTTACGGCAATGATTGTACTTTGTCCGGAAACCCTCGCTTTATTTTGGGCGGAGGGGGAAGGCGGGTGAGGAGACGTCTAAGTGTCTGACTGCCTGTTTTGTCAATCAGCTGTCACCTTTCAGGTACATATTAATCATATTCATCTTAAAACTATCCCTCCTCCATTTTCATTTCGTTGTTACGGCAATGATTGTACTTTGTCCGGAAACCCTCGCTTTATTTCGGGCGGAGGGGGAAGGCGGGTGAGGAGACTTCTAAGTGTCTGACTGCCTGTTTTGTCAATCAGCTGTCTCGTTTCAGGTACATATTAATCATATTCATCTTAAAACTATCCCTCCTCCATTTTCATTTCGTTGTTACGGCAATGATTGTACTGTGTCCGGAAACCCTCGCTTTATTTCGGGCGGAGGGGGAAGGCGGGTGAGGAGACGTCTAAGTGTCTGACTGCCTGTTTTGTCAATCAGCTGTCTCCTTTCAGGTACATATTAATCATATTCATCTTAAAACTATCCCTCCTCCATTTTCATTTCGTTGGCACGGCAATAATTGTACTTTGTCCGGAAACCCTCGCTTTATTTCGGGCGGAGGGGGAAGGCGGGTGAGGAGACGTCTAAGTGTCTGACTGCCTGTTTTGTCAATCAGCTGTCTCCTTTCATGAACATATTAATCATATTCATCTTAAAACTATTCCTCCTCCATTTTCATTTCGTTGTTACGGCAATGATTGTACTTTGTCCGGAAACCCTCGTTTTATGTCGTGCGGAGGGGGAAGGCGGGTGAGGAGACGTCTAAGTGTCTGACTGCCTGTTTTGTCAATCAGCTGTCTCGTTTCAGGTACATATTAATCATATTCATCTTAAAACTATCCCTCCTCCATTTTCACTTCGTTGTTACGGCAATGATTGTACTTTGTCCGGAAACCGTCGCTTTATTTCGGGCGGAGGGGGAGGTGGGTCACGAGACGTCTAAGTGTCTGACTTCCTGTTTTGTCAATCAGCTGTCTCCTTTCAGGTACATATTAATCATATTCATCTTAAAACTATCCCTCCTCTATTTTCATTTCGTTGTTACGGCAATGATTGTACTTTGTCTGGAAACCCTCGCTTTATTTTGATTGTAGTGGGAAAGCGGGTGAGGAGACGTCTAAGTGTCTGACTGCCTGTTTTGTCAATCAGCTGTCTCCTGAAACGTTTAAAATAAATTAAGCTATATTTAAAAGAATTATGCTTAAAACTTGAAATTTAAGCGTAATATTGCTAAATACTAAGTAGAATGTTTAGCTTTGGTTTGCTACTTAAACTTGTAGCATAATTATGCCTGAATGCTAGTTAGCATTAATAAAGGTTAATATTAAACATCAAATATTGGTAAAAGTAAACTACAATGTGTCTACGACCGGCAAACACTGGAACTCGCATTAAAACCTGGGAAAACTGGGGAGAATCGATAATTTGACCGAAACGCCGTTTGAACAATGATGAATTTTTTGTCCACATTGAGCAAAATTTTTCACATTCTTTTATCAAAATTGATAATTTTTCGGGTGTCTTTTTGTCAAAATTTAAAAAATTTTCCCGTCATATTACAATGATGGGGTATTACATTTTATATGGCTCTTTACACTTCTGTGTGCGACAACTGCGTCACTTAACGGCTTGCATCGATAAGCGGTGATGTGCTGTCAGCGACCAAGTGTGATTTTGGCTGTAATTGCTTCTTATAACTGAGTATTTCTGCCGATATTATATTTGCGGATGGGTGTCGGTGATTATCCCCGGCGGTGTCCACGTGCAAAATTTTTTGAGCCCTCGATTACCCACAAAAATTGTCTCGTTAGGCGCGCAGCTTCTACTATCTAACAAGTCATATTAAATCAAAAGTTTGCCGTTTAAGGATATTGTGAATATATTCAGAACCAAGCATCAGGATCTTTTCCAAACCACCGGTTCCACAAGTTGCTTCGTTTTTCGGGCGGATAATACAGCGTTGTAGATAGCGCCTATTTAAGTAAACGATCCATCCACCCTTATCACACAGCGTAAGGGAAACAAATTAGTCAATTCGATGATAACGTTTACCGAGAAATAAGTGGAATTGAAAATGAGTTTTGGGGACATTTTGGCCCCTTGTGTCAATGAAAATTTCATCAATAAAATGAGGGAAAAATGAATCTACAAAGCCGCGGAAGCGAATATTCCCGAAAGATATGTCGAAGAACATTTCGTTCACAACACGATAATTACGGCTTGAGACGTGTAATGTGGCGGAGCTTCTACCTTGGTTATGGATTTGAGCTATATTTTATAACTATATGTATATACCAGGAATCTGACTCCCAGGAACCGGGAAAATTTATTTCCGGGATTTCGTAGACACCATGTAATTTTGCTTAAAATTAAGAATAATTATGGTGAATTTTTATAAGCATAAGACTATGGTGAATATATTTAGCGTATGTATTTTCTGTTTGATGGCATTTTATGCCTGACACAGAGAGTCAACCTGGTACGCCTACTACGTTGCAACGTATGCTTTACCCAGTTGAAATGATGGTTTAGCTGAATTGGCTAATATTCAACAGAGCTGTCACAAGTGATGTCTTAAAATATTAGGGTACTGTGTAAATGTGTAAATTGCTTTGTTTATTGCTAACAAAATTTATACTGTTGTTTGATGAGCGAATTATGTTAACATGTTGACGCCATTATAACCCATCAGTGGGCCATGCAGTGACAAACTGTTGGATATCATAACCCACCGGTGTGTTATGATTATGATATAATGTCCAGCAATGTAGACTTTAGTTTTATGCTATAATTGTCGAGTTTCAAGGGGAATATATATTAAGTTGCGCATCTGTATAATCCACCGGTGGATATAGCATGGATTCGAAGTAAGGTCCAAATAACCCTGAGGGGCAGAAATACAATGCATGCCATGCCGTTCTTGTATACGATCTGGCCTTTAGTCTTAACCTATGTGTAACATATACATATGTAATATAGAAAATTTTGGCTTATATATAATTTGATCAATATAATCTTCATAGGTGGCAGCTAATTATTCTTCAGAAATAATCTGGCTCAGAAAACGACAACTAATAAAATTCAAGTTTACAACTATTCACCCTGCCAGTAGTGCATAGCAGCCTGGCCCCTGGCTGGGATACTGTTGTGACTAACCCCTGTCTGGAAATCTATTAATATTTCACACATTTCCTATTTTCCAATAAGACCTGCTGATTTGCATATATATTACAGGCTAGTAGATGAAAAACCCCGGGGGTTTTTCATCTACTCAGGCTCAATGTACCAGTAGTGCATAGTAACCTGGCCCCTGGCTGGGATACTGTTGTGACTAACCCCTATGTGGAAAACTATTAATATTTCACACATTTCCTAGTTTCCAATAAGACCTGCTGATTTGCATATTACAGGCTAGTAGATGAAAAACCCCGGGGGTTTTTTATCTATTCAGGCTCAATATACCAGTAGTGCATAGTAACCTGGCCCCTGGCTGGGATACTGTTGTGACTAACCCCTATCTGGAAAACTATTAATATTTCATACATTTCCTAGTTTCCAATAAGACCTGCTGATTTGCATATTACAGGCTAGTAGATGAAAAACCCCGGGGGTTTTTCATCTACTCAGGCTCAATGTACCAGTAGTGCATAGTAACCTGGCCCCTGGCTGGGATACTGTTGTGACTAACCCCTATCTGGAAAACTATTAATATTTCACACATTTCCTAGTTTCCAATAAGACCTGCTGATTTGCACATTACAGGCTTAACGTAAGCCCTATATATTCTTAAATTCTACTAAATATTCGGAAATTCTAAGTCACATATCCGCCCTTCGGAAAATTTTAGCAATTTCAACATCTATCTTCCGAAACGTGTAACCCATCTTTCATGCCAGTTGGCATCAGCGCACATTGCGACGCATTGTGAAAACTATATGTCGCATTGCGTATGCAATCACGCGCATTATTCGCTCACATTCGACGTTCGATAAGGAACAGAGCATCAGCTCCCAAGTACCTCAGTGGTTTGCGTACGCCATTCTCACCCGTGCGATCGTGATACGGTCATCGGCGCTTGGTTGAGTTTATGAAACATTGCACAATACACAAACTAGCTCGGACGTTAAGGGTTAAGCAACCGATCTTGTTCACGTATGGGTGACCCGTATTCAAACGGTATCTGATATTGCATACTGGATTGGTAAGTGGTTTCAAACACCAAACACATTTAGCAGTCAACAATTATACCTAAAAACCACTTTCAGGATGTCGGATTCCGACAGGTTTAACGGCTCGCCTAGAGCCAGAAGGCGCTACATAAATTTGGCCGTGCAGATTTTGACTCAATTTTAGGACCACTGCGAATAAACAGTGTGCTGTTCAATGTGTGTCGCGACATGATTTTCAGCTGATATGACATGACAAAGATTCATTCACGGCATCGAATTCATTTGGGCTCTCAGAAACATCCTGGATTCCATTGTCAACAACTGTTTTTGGCTAGTTTAAGTTGTAAAAGCGCTGTTAACAAAATGCTCTTTTCTTGGAAAGTTTGCAGTTTATTTCTTCTATTCTTTGTTCTTAGATTATTCTCGATCCCAACTTTGGAACTTTTAGTTGCTATCAGAATGTATTTGAAGTATATTTTGCTTTGTTTCCAATTATGTTATTTACATAGAAGGGTCACGACCCTTAGGGTACGCTTTCGCGTCCTACCCCTTCCCCATTGGCGCCAGGGACTAATATTAAATTTTTTGAAAATGTACTATCTAAATTTTATTGAGGATCTGAAAGAATTTGCATTATTCGATGACGTTAAAGGCGACCCTGATGAATTTATTAGACTTGAACAGTCAACGAGCCTAATAAATTTTTTATCATTTTCTGTGAGACTTTTAAATTTGTTCGCCAATACAATAAAATTTTCACGATCGTGTACAGAAAAGGCATGGCTACTGGCCTTTTAGCGAGGTTGATTGTATTTCCATTTAAAAATTGGTATCACACAATGTTACTGTGCTGAGCTTTTAACACAGATTTCACCTTTATCTTTAACCTGTTAACGCGCGATATAATTTGCGTAACACGATGCTTCGGAATGTGCGTTGTTGCCGTTTTGGTAGAATTGGGGATGACTGGGCTAAGAAATTTTTATCCTAGGCAACTTCGCAATAACCAGTTAAAATCATGATTCCTTCTTCCAATATGAACATTCACAATTCCTAGCAGTCTTGATTCCAGGTCGTTAACTCTCTCGGAATCTGAAAAGAAATTCTCCATGAAACTACCATTATTTACATGTATGTTGTAACAAATTATAGAAACAATATTTACAAATATTTATACACAATTAAAGATTGGGTCCGCATAGTCGGATAATTCTCAGCTAGCGTTGAACCTTTGGTGCACTAAATTCCAGAAAAAATCCGCAACATCTGTAATAAAATTCACAGCTTTAATAGACGAAGGATAATTCGTTATACTATTTTGGCGCAAATGTATAGTCCACCGCGAGAGCGTTTTGCTCTGTTGGTTACGACATACTGAACGATGGTAAGCCAGCGGTCCAAATTCATGTCGTGAACCCGGATACCCAGGTATTAGGTATTTTGATTGTTATGGGGAATTTATTTTCCGCCCACTTACCGGAAATTTGTCTTCTTAACTTAAGAAATACAGCTAACTTTTTATAAGCAAGATAGGTGAATTATTAGTACGCAGCATGTGGACATTTATTTTTAATACAGATGATTGACATGAAGGCCAGGTTTCTATTTTGAGCGCCAGAAATTTTAATTTGGAGACAAGGCTTCTCCTAATAAGGACAAAAACAAATTCTGTTTTCATTAGCTGAAGTTTATCGCTCACCGGTATGTGTGTTAGCAGCAATAAAAGTAGACTAGTGCTTATTCACAACTTTAAAAGTTTGTGTTGCAAAAAAGGAGGTGGTCCCCAGTTGTTCAGCTAGTCGGTAGAAAGGGAGGAAGTCGTAAGGGGAGATACATTTTCGAGATTGCTGGAACTCAAAATTATTCTAAATTTTTGGCAATTCTAGCCCGAATTTTGCCAATTTTCTCTCGATTATTGACAATTGGCTCATTTTCTATAGATTTTTAGCCAAAATTTCGCGCTCACTGGGCGGGTGGGCAAGGCTGTGGAGCGCGAAATTGGGCAAAGCTCATAGTTGGGGATAATTCCCGCTGTCCCAATAGGATGTAAAAGTATATCCGAGCCAAAACAAAAACATGACATGGCACTAGATGTCTACAAAATGCATCAGTTTATCAAAAGTTTTTAAGACATTGGAACAACCTGTACATACAATTTCTGGATTTAAGCAAACTACAATGATTTGTATAAGCTTGAGTGCCACCTATTTTCGCGTCAGCCACTAAGCAGAGCCTGTTGTTCGTGTTGCTAAGGAATCCCACAAAGCGTGCAAACAACAATGCCTGTGAAAACTAGTTATATCAGTATTTAAAATGAAATAATTTCTTATAAATTTGTGGAATTTTTATTTCCTAATATAGTTAAGATAATATTCCTTATGATAATAAGGAAAAATTTCTTTCAATAATTTAAAAAATTTTGTGAGCTCGATTAAACATAAATTCCTATTTAACTCTCAGAACTATAGGAGAAATGCTATAGTGTTGTTTTCAACATTCTCGGATGATTGGTCGATTCTGGTATGTAAAGAGCTTTCGCGCCTTTTCGCATCCATATTTAAAATCTCGGTATAAAATCAACAGCACACACCTATCACAGACCAACACAAGCACAGCAAAAAACTTTAGCCTGACACAGCCAACTATTCCAAAGGCATTACTACAGCCAAAAATGCACGAATCTTTGTTCGAAATATTACTTTTGGATATGGGCCATCAATGCTGTAGGTTGGACGTTGTTAGGAATACATATATCTATGATAAGCGTATTACATGTCCCAGCACACTGTCAATATTTATAACAAGTACCGTCAATCATCTCTAAGCTATATTTTACAACTACAATCTTTACCTTTGAGTCAAGATTGGTTTTTGCTCTCTTGTAGTTAAAGTTTGTTATCGGCAAGATTAGACCTGCAGTTGGTATAGCTGAGGCCATCGGAAAATTTTTATCGAATCACTTAAGCGCTTACCATGTTATGGACAGAAATTACAATGTTCGATTTGAAATTGGTCTTAAGTCAATTGCTTCAACAGATAATTGGAGATTCCATCATGCCATCCTGAAAATTTAGCAAGAAAATTTCGTAAATCTTTTAAATCGACCAACTGATCGAAGTCAATATTAGCAAGATTCGTGTCAGTGCGGCACAAGAAGAGGAGAATTTTTTCGTCATCCACAACAAATACACTCATAAAATCATTATTTAAAACATAAGCGTTATCTAGAGGATTTATTACAAAATCGTCGTTTTCAGACCTCAAGTGTTCCTGTCTTTTGAGGAAAGTTTGTTATTCACAAATGAGAAATATGTTTGATTGCCACCATATTTTAGTGCTTTATTTTCTATATCAAACGGTTGCTTTCTGATATCTTTTCTCAGTAGTTTAAAAAGCTGAATATAATCATCAAGAACTTCTTAATTGTTAGTAGTAGCCTGTTTCACCCAGTTATAGACACATTGGGTACGATGTTTGTATAAAAGACATGCAACTGCCGTACACAGCCAGAATTATGTCATTTTCAGACGGTATCAAAGATACCGTGTCTTCTTTGTAGTTTTATTGACGGTATACGGCATACCATCTTGCCAACGTGAGTATTTCCTAGACACAAATACGGACATTAAAAAACATATTTGAATATTATCTACATCACATTAACTATACAGAAAATACTAATTTCAAAGAATTGTTTTCTAAAGATTTACATATCTTTGAAAATTCAAAGATAATATTTTGAAATTTCGAGGAATATATCTTTGAATTTTGAAAGAATACCTGGTGGTGCAAAATTCAAGGAATTGAAATTTCAAAGAATTGTTTTCTAAAGAATTACATATCTTTGAAAATTCAAAGATAATATTTTGAAATTTCGAGGAATATTTCTTTGAATTTTGAAAGAATACCTGGTGGTGCAAAATTCAAGGAATTGAAATTTCAAAGAATTGTTTTCTAAAGAATTACATATCTTTGAAAATTCAAAGATAAGATTTTGAAATTTCGAGGAATATTTCTTTGAATTTTGAAAGAATACCTGGTGGTGCAAAATTCAAGGAAATCTCGTTTAAATTTCACACAATAGTATTTTCAGTGTATTGACAGTCCTGTTACTGTTAATTCGGGAAAAATTGGTCGCCAAGGGTGTGTGCGAAACCGTAAACCTTAAATGAAGTAGCTAGGGACGTGTCGCATAGCCTCAACAGATTATTTTAAATCGTAATACGATATGAGTGTGACAGTGACTGCCTATACGGTAGAGTCGCGACTACAGAGGACATTATAACGTGAACGCCGCGTTAACGAATGCAGTCAATTAAGTCGTATACCGACCGTAAACACTCCTAAATTCAAAACGATCTTGGATCAAGAGTTTCGAAAATTCGGCTTTGTAATTCTCGGTTAATGTTCGTTTCTGATCTGGCCATCCCTCAATAGTTTAATACCATCGTCTTTAGCTATTCCAGGTATGGTGTAAGAAATTTTGTGCACCAAATCTAGATCATCAATTGGAACATCGTTTATTATCTTGTTCAGCTCCAGATTATACATTTTTGAGTCCGTTTCCATTGTATAATTAACCTACCAACCAGTTTGGTTGTCCGCCAGAAAACCCTGAATAAATTCTTGAACTAATTTCAGTGCCTTAACCATATCCGTTATAATCTCAACAAAATCGATCCGTGCCGGCATTGTCATATTTGACAGTCAGGCTGTTGTATAATCTGGCGTAGCCATACCATAACAGTATATATACAATACAGGATTTGCTGTATATATATCCAGATAAAATTGGGGTATAGTCTGATTATAGTAAACGTCAAAAGTAATGATGGGCAGGGATATGGTTTACCATATCTGGGTATTCGGCTAAAATTGTGAGATATAGATATAGGATAATTGGGATGTCCGGGGAGCTGGGTATAGGTGACCATATCTTACAATGTTAAACGTTTCTTTATACTTCAAAAGAAGGGATACCAGGCTTCGCCATTCGCTATTACAGGTGTATTTTGTGATACATCAATCGTTTGAGGCATCAACAAACATTGTTATTTTAACAAGGTGCTTTTTACATCGATATATATAGTATAACTTACACTAAGCGTATTTTAGTGAACTGTATCTAAAGTGAACACCGTTTAATGTTAGTTAACTTATATTTATTCGGAATAAAGTATTAATTTCGGATATATTTTGGTATCTTGGGAATTTCCATGGAGAGCCACTGAATTGCCAGAACACAATTGTAAATCGGAGAAGAGGGCTTGGCAAAGGTTGCCAGCTTGCAACTAAGTCCTAACACACGGGGTTAAATACCTAATTTTGAACAGAAAGTACACTGAAAATAGGTTTCTGTGAAATTTAAAAGAAATTTCTTTGAATTTTGCACCACTAGATATTCTTTTAAAATGGTAAGAAATATTCGTTGAAATACAAAGATTTATTTTTCAAGAATTATATATTTTTGAAATTTCAAAGATAATTCTTTGAAATTTCAAGGAATATTTCTTTGAATTTTAAAAGATTATCCGGTGATGCTAAATTCAAAGAAATTTCTTTTAAATTTCACAGAATGTATTTTGAGTGTAGAAGTTTGTGGCATCTGATGTTGGTCATTTTGAATACAAAGATTTTAAGGAAAATACACAACGTAACTGGGCACCGTTTTTGAAATCTAATCCCTGAATTCTCAAGAATAGGCAAAACTTTTTTCAATAGTCAAAATTCAAAGAAATTTCTTTTAAATTTCACAGAATGTATTTTGAGCGTAGAAGTTTGTGGCATGTGACGTTGGTCATTTTGAATACAAAGGTTTTCAGGAAAATATACAACGTAACTAGGCACCGTTTTTGAAATCTAATCCCTGAATTCTCAAGAATAGACAAAACTTTTTTCAATAGGCAAAATTCAAAGAAATTTCTTTTAAATTTCACAGAATGTATTTTGAGTGTAGAAGTTTGTAGCATCTGACGTTGGTCATTTTGAATACAAAGATTTTCAGGAAAATACACAACGTAACTGGGCACCGTTTTTGAAATCTAATCCCTGAATTCTCAAGAATAGGCAAAACTTTTTTCAATAGGCAAAATTCAAAGAAATTCTTTTAAATTTCACAGAATGTATTTTGAGTGTAGAAGTTTGTAGCATCTGACGTTGGTCATTTTGAATACAAAGATTTTCAGGAAAATACACAGCGTAACTAGGCACCGTTTTTGAAATCTAATCCCTGAATTCTCAAGAATAGACAAAACTTTTTTGTTCAGATCGCGACATATTCTTCAAAACATTTCATGGCTTATTTATAAATATTTTTTGTCACGTATGATATTTTATCACAAAACACAGAAAACTTTTATATAACCCTTTAACGCATGTAGTTGCTATGGCGCAGCATAATACAATACAACTCAGTGCATTAAATTAGTTCGTTTCGTAGCGTATGTTTGGCTGCGTATTGCTTTTCACTCGTTGTGTGAGAAGTATTAAGCGTCGGAGTAACAGCGTCGTCGTAGCTTAGTTGTTAGCGAGCGCAACTTCACGCAAACGGGTCTTTTCCGGCAATAGTTTGTCGTATGTACTCGTAACCCTTTATATATATAAAGATGAAGACGTCCTGTGACGCTCGCGGAATCCGTAAGATCCGTAAGTTATATATACTAAAATTGACCACCTAAAGCCAAAATATATAGATATCCTAAAGCCAAAATATATACAGCAAAATCCTCTGCCCAGACGGTCCCATGAAAACATATCTGTAAAGAGTGTCAATTCGGCATTCTCAAATCAAGGTTTAAACATACATTTCTACTATACTTTTGCACCTGTCAATAGTGATCCCAACGTCGCGGAGAATATCCGGATAGGAAATCACATCCGGATCTAAGGATATCCTCGCACATCACTAGTCAGAAGGGCGTTAATATTTCAGTAGTGTAATCGTTTAAAGGTATTATCAACGGGTTATCCTAACTACTAAATGTTTATTTTATATGTGACATGCAAATGCATTTGCGTTTTGCTATATACGACTGCACTTTGCTGAGCCACAGGTAGCGAGATGAAACCAGGTTTATCTGAAAGAGCGCAATAGTAATAATTCCAGCATGGTTGCGGGTGGACGATCTGAAAGGAATTGTAGGCCGCAGATGCACAGGAAACAAATTTACAGAGAAAAGCCTATTTATAAAATGCAATATGGCGCATGCTTGGTAATAGTACGAAAACAACCATATCTATAGTTTACAGTATATCTATATAATATATATGTGACGAATGCTGGAATTTGTTAAAAGCGGTAATGTGAGAGCCTTCAAACCAGCCAGGACCAATAAGTATCCAATACCTCCTTTTTAAGCAATCTCCTTGAAGTGATTACAGTCGTCTTGAAAATATCTATTATATATGTCAGACATATCTGTGTACTCTACCCTCCGTTATATATGTGCGGTCTGGATTACATACATTTTTAGTGCGACAGTCCATACATCTGTAAAGCACAATTATTGTCAAACAATTTTTACTTGATGAAGAAGTTTTCATTTTTGTAAGAATTTTCAGACTTATTTGAATGAAAAATACAATTGTAGTTTGTTGGCTTTTAGTACTTCATCGTATAGAATTAGAATATATAGCGCATACTGTGCAAAGTTTCATATATATTTGCATGAAACACCACATGTGCGTTGTATACGTTTTATAAATGTATTATCTAAAACAAAACATGCCTTTAATATGTATGAATTTATATTTGTGTATATATTTGAACAATGTCACCAGTAGATAAAAATATATATGCAATGTATAACATTTTGCAATATGTCTTATACGCGAGTTTTTACATGTATTTTGAATTGTATTAAATTTTTATGACGTAAAATATGTCTTATACGCGAGTTTTTACATATATTTTGAATTGTATTAAATTTTTATGACGTAAAATATGTCTTATACGCGAGTTTTTACATATATTTTGAATTGTATTAATTTATAATTTTATGATACATGTGCTATATAACAACTTATGTGGTACAAAAAAACTACATTTATCATCTGTAATTTCATACAGTCTAGGTGTAAATAATCTTACATTTCCTGTATAAATACAATTTTATGAACAGCATATATAATTTATCACACATGTATGTTGTATGTAATTTCATACAAAATTATATGTACATATTTCTTATAATGGATATGTAAATAATCATACATATTCTGTGTAACAATTGGTAGATATTATGTGAAACGAATCATACATTGTTCTGTACAATTTATTACAACTTATGTTAATTGTCATGCGTTAATATACAAATTGGTATATTTAGAATATGTTCGGCATATAATTACGCATATCTGCGTAATTTTGTAGATGAATTTCCATACAAGATAGTATCACCCAATAATTGTATGAAATCCGCATTAGGAAAATTTTAAGATTCGTGGGTCTTAACTACACCGTCCACAATCGATGATCGTAAATATTTGTAAAGAATCACGGATTCGAAGCCAAACACATCAGAGCTTGGCTTGCCACACATTTCGGATCAGCCCTAGTACTTTGGGTACTACCCAAGCTTCTGCCTTGACACTATCCATCAAATGACTGATGGCCAAAATCCGCCTAAACGTCTACAATCTATTTGAACAAGCATGTTTAAATTTTCTCACCTCCTTCCTGTCACCAGATAACCAATTAAACCGTGTTATCTATATATTAATCATTTTATACGCGCTATGTATATATGATCCAATCGAAGGCGTAGAATTTAAAAAAAATTATAATGATTTCTTCAATATATATCGTTCAATAATAAATTAAATTTAATTTAAACTACAAACCAGTTGTAATAGTTAGCCTGTTGACTAAATTTGAGTGTCGATTATCCGTAGATAAACGTAAAATTATTTCGCCGAATTGAGATTCTAGAGTCATATTCCCAAGTAAATAGGGCCAGATAAATATTTAACCATCGATTGAAAAGCTGTCAATAGCCGACCGCAGTTATAAAATTACAGTTTTGCTCCATTCTATTTGATTATTATAATTTTATGATGATTGTAATCCGGTTGTTGGACGCAGATAAGATAAGCTATAGAAAATATTGAATGCTTGAGAGTGGTGATATTGAGTACAATTTGAGAGAATGATATACATCTATAATTTTATGTCTTCCTTACACCCAATTCGTATTGACGATCAGTTTAATACCAAATAGGATACTCATATCTACAACCTTGGTTGTTTGGTTTAGTTATAATTTAGTACAAAAATATAATAGATTATTATAGTTGAATCAATAAATTTTGCTGCCAATATTAATGCAATTCCTTTAAACTGATCACGGTCGGCGCTAAAACTTGAAATCGAGTCTATATTGATCGATTGATAAATTGGATTGCTGTGGGAGTGGATCAATAATTTTATAAATCGTTTTGGTTTAGGTCGTCAAAGTACAGTAAACCGTTCGTTAGTCTTATAGAAGTTTGAGAAATATTTAACTTTAGAACATATATTATACACTTCAAGACACGCATTTAGAGAATGTGGTAGTTAAATTTTGGTACTTTGAATCATACACATGCCAGTTATAAAATATTGAAACATTGTTTAATCCGACGTCCGGAAAAATTACCAGAATTATATATGGAAACTGATATGAAAGAAGCGAAGGTGTTGGAAGTGCACGAAAACGTATACTACGACATGTCTTTGTTAGAAGCAAAAGCTGTGGCTTCATCGGACCGTCGCTATAGAACGACCTACCGTTGGATGCTTGCTGTTCTGATCTGACTGCCTTTGGATTAAAATCTCAGGCTTAAATCTTATCTGTTTCCATCACAGTTTTTGTTTTCTTGTTGTGCCATTGACTTGTTTCATTTATTGATATTGTTTCCTATTGTATTCTCATCTAAAGTGCTGTTGCAACGCGTGCTGCGAAAAAGGCGCTATATAAATGTATTATTATTAAATCACCTGTAATTTTTCGGAGTAGAAACAGGCCTCACTGGCTTACGATATATCAGTAAAATGTTCAAAGCAAAAACAACAGTTTATCCTTAAGATTACAGCTACGTGAAAAATGGCTGCAATGTTTAAACGGTACTGTATAATCTCCAAATAGCTATATAGCTATATAGCCAAAAACGATTATATAAAAAGTGGCATCTTTTATGATACTTTTGCAAGCATTGATACTAAAGCTTGATGAATTATTCTTCAGCATACACACGTTACAACTTTCTGTTGGGTTTCATCACATTGTCCATTGTACAGTTAGCTTTAAAATTAAACGAAAACAGTCGCGCTCTTCATATTTTTACGCCATTCTTGTTTTACGGGAGCAGAAAGACGCCATTAGTGTTCCACTATCGTATATATTAACACTGTTTTGTATGCCCATGCCTACCGGCAATGTAACGTTGTGCGGATGTGCTCGTATCTACAAAAAAGGCGAACCCAGTCAACATTTAAATTACTGTACAGTATCCCTAGTTTCAAACTGTTGTAAGGTCATGAAACACTTATTCAACAAATCACTTGCTTAACTTCGCACGCTAATCAATTGTTCTCCCTTCGCATTAACATGCTTTTAATTATAAACGAACCACTGCAACACAATTGTCACAATGCGTCGATGATTGGTCACATAGTCGTCAGGAAGGCCTCTCTGTTTATATCATCATGAGTGCATTAGGGAAGAGTATGACACTTCCCTGCACTCACATATAAACCCGTGTTTGATGACGCGGGCGTTTTCGGCCTGACCTCCCAGTTTCGGGGGATGTAGCTCGGACCCCCCTCCCCCAGTTTTTTTGGGGTGGTCGGTAGAACCCCCCAAGTTCTGGGGGGGTCAGTTCATAAGCAGCTGCTTATGAATCGACCCCCACAGAAATTGGGGGGTCCGACGGACCCCCCAGAAAACTGGAGCGGTCCGACCTGCCCCCCCATAAACTGGGGAGGGGGGGTTAGGCCGAAATAGTCCGAGTCATCAAGCACGGGTTTATATTTGAGTGCAGGCAAGTGTCATACTCTTCCCTAATGCATTCTTGATATCATTTATATCGACTGGGCTAAACATTTTGACACTGTTTCACACTCGAAATTGATTCATAAGATTTCACGCCTTGGAATTTCTGGATGCGGTTTAGCTGGGTTGAAGAACTTTTTAGTAGACAAGAAAATTGGGTTAAAATAAATAACTGTTGTTCAGGCGAAAAGTATGTTCTATCAGTTATGCCGCCAGGGAGTATTCTTGAACAACATTGTGAGCCGTGTCTTCAGTGTAACCAGTTTCTCTTATATATCATTGATATGATCATAGTTGCTAATAATTTTTCTTGTATTAATATGGGTGTTTTTGTTGATGACGTTAAGATTTATGCTACAATGCCAAAATATGACAGTAGCCTGCC